>JAJPUD010034227.1:0-10956 GCA_023553655.1 Myrmecobius fasciatus
GTTGACTTCCGGTCTGAGGCTGGTCGGGCTAGATTCGCACCAGGACCACGTTTTCAGCTGTTCTCATCCACCCCCTTCCAAAGGCAGATCTGCCAAAGCACCTGCCCGCAAGCAGAGCAAAGTGGCCCAGGCGTCTCCCAGGGGCTTCCTGGGTGCCCAAAATCCGCCCCTCTATCGCAGCCCTGACTTCCGCCCCGGCTGGAGTCCGATCGCGACCAGCGGCCGATTTCCCCTGAGGCTAACCTTCTCCGGAGTTCTTTCAAGGTAGATCTTTTATAGAAGTGGGTTGTAGTCCAAATGCTTGGTGAGGACCTCACTCGGAAACCAGTTTTAAAGCTTACTTTGTCTGGGTGGGGGGAATGTCGGAGGGAGTTCACAGAGAAAGCTGTCCGCAGTTCGCCATCTTGGCTCCGCCCCCCTTGAATTCTTATAAATATGAGACAATTCTCTATATATTTTAGAAATGAGGCCTTTATCAGAACCCTGAATTGGAAAGATGATTTCCCAATTTATTGCTTCCCTCCTAAACTTGTCTGCATTAGTTTTGTTTGTACAAAAACTTTTTCTATTTCACCCTCATCATTATCATAAACAAATGCCAATATTGAGTGCACATGACATTCTAATCTGCTACTTTCTTTTTAAAAATTAAATTGAATCTTTTTATATCATCTTATATATACATTTTTAATCTTCATTATTTTGATGTTATTTCTTTCCTTCACCTTTGCCTCTTTTATTATTTATCTTTTTTATTCCTTTCTTATCCTTGTTTCCTTTTTTCTTTCTCTGCGTCCACTACAAAGATATTGCCTCATGATTACCTAAAGTTAATATGAACAATTGAAGCAAACCCTCCCCTGCTCCCATTTGTTTTATTATTTTAATAAAATTTCTTCCCCTGAACCCTCAGTATAGGCCTACCCTCAAAATTTAAACTCAATAAGATACCATTTTAAAATAATCCTTATATTTTTCAATACAAATGTCCCATGTGTATGGTTGTTTTTTCATCTTTATCCATGTTAATCTTTCAGGAGGCTAAGAAAATATAGTCAAAATTATCTATCTGGTGTTCAATTAAGAGTTCCTCTTTGGATATAATCTATCTGGTGTTCAATTAAGAGTTCTTCTTTGGATATAAATTTATTCCATCTCCACAAGTCTGAGAGGTAAACTATCCTTTGTTCCTCTAATTTGCTTATAATATCACTCTTTATATCTAAATCATGAACCCAATTAGATCTTATCTTGGTATGTGGTGTTAGGTGTGGGTCAAGCCCTAATTTCTTCCACGCTAGTTTTAAATTTTCCCAGCAGTTTTTGTCAAATAGTGAGTACTTATCCCAAAAGCTGGGGTCTTTGAGTTTATTGAACACTAAATTGCTTAATCTTTTTTTTAATGGACCTTTTTTACTGTTAAGTAAAAACTATGTACTCCTCAGAATAATGTTAAATGCATAAAATAAATGGCACAGAATTATAAAAAGAAGCCCAATTATGTGGAAATAGGAAAGCCAGTCCTAGAAGTAAAAAAATCTTAACCATACAATAAAATATTTTGAATATTTGGGTATATGGGGCAAGTATATTCCCTTCTCCTATTTACATTTTAGTATTCATCCTATAGTAAATTACAGGAACCAATACTAAAACAGAGCAGGAAATATTTAAGGGATTTTTCTTTTCTTTGGTTTTATATTATTCCTATAAAGTATCATGTGTATTTTTATCTTTAGTCTCTAGATATCAAGGAACTTTTTTGTTTGTTTTGTTGTTGTTTTTTTGTTTTGTTTTGTTTTGTTTTGTTTTTGCTGAGACAATTGGGGTTAAGTGACTTGCCCAGGGTCACACAGCTAGGAAGATCAAGGAAGTTTTTTGACAAAAAAAATCAATCAATCAATCTATTAAGTCCCTAGTATGTGCAAGACACTATGCTAAGCATTGAAGATACAGAAAGAGACAAAAGATAGTTCTTGCCCTCTAGAAGCTTATACTTTTAATGAGGGAAATTACAGTCAAAAATATGGATATAAAACAAGCTATATGTAGAAAAAAATAGTAAATAATTAAGAGGGATTGGAAACCTTTTTTCTGTGGAAGGTGAAATTTTAATTGGGACTTAAAAGAAGCCTTTAAGGTCAGCAATGAAAGAAGATGAAAACACAGGATTTTCCACTGTATAGTTAATTAATTCTTCCCTCTTTTAATATAAACAAGTGCACAGTGTAGTTTTTCTTGCTTTTATTAAATTTATATTAAAATAAACCAATAATGATATTATTATGCTACTTTAACTTTCTAGAGTCTTCATAGAGTTTTTGTATACAAATACAGAATGCACATATGCTCTCTGTCCCTCTGTCTGTCTCTTTGTGTGTGTGTGTGTTGTCTCTCTCTGTCTCTCTGCCTCTCTTTCTCTGTCTCTGTCTCTCTGTCTCTCTCTGTCTCTGTCTCTGTCTCTCTGTCTCTGTCTCTGTCTGTTTCTGTCTGTCTCTGTCTGTCTCTGTCTCTCTCTGTCTCTATCTTTGTCTCTGTCCCTCTGTCTCTGCCTCTCTGTCTGTCTTTGTTTCTATCTGTCTCTGTCTCTGTCTGTCTGTCTCTGTCTGTCTGTCTGTTTCTGTCTCTGTCTGTCTCTGTCTGTCTGTCTCTGGCTCTTTGTCTCTGTCTGTGTCTCTTTCTCTCTCTCTCTCTCTCTCACACACACACACACACACACCCTACACACTAAAAATTTATAGAATGTTTTCCCCTGAATTACTGAAATATAAGCAACTGGAAAATATATTGATATGTGCATTAAAGTAATTTTCTAGATCAGTGAATTCGTTAGACATGGTAGCTTGTGTCAAAATTACTTTTCTTTCTTTATTCTAAAGATCTTTTAGTTAAAGGCTTTTACATTTTAAATTACTGAATTATTTTAAAGGTGATTTAGCATCTAATAACATGTAGACCTGAGAGGGTTTCTCTGAACAGAAGACGCAATGTTAAAGTACAGTTTTCTTACAAATGAAAGTTAAATTCATTATATATGTCAATGAGGCAGGTTGTTGTATCAAGTTATTAGAAAAAAAAAAACGAAAGATCAACTTTTAGTTATAAGATCTGAATGCACCTAGCATATCATCCAATTCTTTTATGTTATGGAATAATAGGTAAAAAGAGATTTCCAATATCTAAACAGTCAATATCAGAACACTTGTTTACAACAAGCAAAGATTTCTTTTATGCTTATGAAAATGTGAATGTAAATGATTGTTTCAACATATGGTATGCAGAATGCTCTGTACTTTACATATCTCAATAGTGACAATATAGTATTCAAGATTGGGAGAAAAAAATAGCAACTTTTTTGCAACTCTAAAAGCAGGGACAATAAGCTCTTTAATGCCCTGTTCTATGTATGCTGATATTATTAATAATATACAGTAAGAATAGCAATAATAATAATAATATTAAACTAAGTCTCCTAGAGAAAAATGATTTTAAAATGAAGTATTTAAATTATTCCATAGAAATTAAAATGTGGTGGCCTATTAAAGATTTTTAAAATGTTTTAAACATTTAGTAGTGAAATATTGGGCCTTAATTTATATTTTAACCTATGCTACCAGATGCTTCATTGAGATGCTAAGCATGATTATTATGTTATAATTACTTGTCATTACTTTTGAATATTAACATATCTGAATATCAGTCACTTGTTAGAAGTAAAGTAGTGAATAGGGTAAAAAATGAAAAACAAAATTCTAAGAGATATATTTGTTAGTAATGGTTTGACACTAAATGTGTGTATATTGCCATTGTCTTGGCATCAATAACAAGATCATTATTTTCAGAATAAAATAAAAATATAATCTGTGAATCATTTTGTGCATTTGTCTATGTATTATTATTTGCTTTTAAGCACACACATCTTGGTAGATCTGTGGAATATAAAATAGGATAATATATCCAGATCAATTAGTACATATGCAATGGTTTAAAACAAATAGAAATGCATACCTGAGAGCTGCATGTTTACTTGCATACACATATTAACATTATACTGTTTCATATTGCTATTTATTTTGTTAATCACAGTGCTTGCTTTGGATTCAGGGGACATTAATTCAGATCTAAATTTTTTTCTGTGTAATTAGTTTAAAATCACTTCAACTCTCTGAGTGTCCATTTCATTATTTCTAAAATGGAGGAGGTAGTGTTAGATTAGATAATCCCTAAACCTCTCTTAGCTCTAAATATATTATTATATAAATTGTAAAACAAAAAATCCTGTACTTTTAAAAAGATTTTTCTAAAACAAATACTACTATTGATATAAGATTTGCCAAAATATATTGAGATATAAATTGCTGACTGATTCATTGTGAAATACTGAATTGGGGATGATATATTACATAGTTTATCAAATAAAATGTGAATTGATTTTTAAATAAATTTAGCATGGAAAACAGTTCTATTATTGGTCTTGTGATTCAGATTAAAACTCAGTTCCTCTATAACTCTACATACTTTTGATGTGATATTCATGTTGTGAGTTTTTGATGTTTTGAATGTATTTCTTAGCCTCTGTTTTATTAATTTATTAATAGAGAGGGTAAGTTGTTAATAACAACAGAGTAAGTATGGCTTTGAATAATCAATCAATAAGTACATATTATGCACCAGAGATAAGCAGAGGAAATGGAAAAAATGAAATTGTGCTAGCCCTCAATGATAGTATATTTTATCAGGGGAAACAATATGTCTACATTTAAGTGTAACCCTTGCTATCTTTCTGTCAAAGATGAAGAATCCTTTTCACCCACTTCCCTGCTAAAGAAAATAAATACTAAGGATGAATCCTGTGAGTCAGGTTATATTTTTTCCACATTTTAATGAACAGATATGACAGGGACAGTTTGAATTTTTTTCCAACTATAAGAGGATAAAAAGCTCTCAGATTTCATGAAATGAATTCTGGCATATGTAGCTCTTAGTTAATAGAAGTATACTTTGCCATCCTGATGAGGACTGAGAATTTTGTAGAAAGAAAGCACCATAGCAATTGTGTAATAAGAAAGAGGGAAGATAATTGAAAAATAGCCTCACCTTTTGGGGGGTTTAATTTTGCTTTCATTTTTGTTTTGTAACACAAAGACTCTGGTTCTCTCCGTTTATCTTCTTTGCCATTCAGACCCATTGACAAGGTTACCTCTGGTATAGGCTAGAAGTGAACTCTATGAAAAGTCAAAGAAGTATAATAACTCTTCTTCTCTCCCCCCTGCCCCGTCTACAATTGACAAGTTAGCAAATTTTATGCCAAGGTTTTCATTGTTATTTAAGTGCCTTATAATAACTAATTTGGATAATGTTTTAATACATTATTTACCCTTGATATAAAGATATGTGCTATGAGCTATGAGATATAAAGTTATAACTTCTATGTGACATCTTTGTTCTTTAATTAGACATAGGAAGGGTGTAATGGAGTGAACCAGTGAATAGATTGTGATATACAGAGGTTAACGAGACAGACAGATGTGTTACTTTGTGAGTCAGTAAACATTTTAAAGTGCCTCCTATGTCACAAGTGGGCTAAGTGCTAAGGATCCAAAGAAAGGCTAAAGATATTCCTTGCTCTTAAGGACTTCCTAGTTTGCTGAAGGAGCATACAAACAACCATGTACAAACTACATACAAGTTAAATTGGAGATAATCAATGGAGGGAAGATACTAGAAGTATGAGGGATCTGGGAAAGCTTCTTGTTGGATTTTCGCTGGGACTTAAAAGAATCTAAAAAGCAGAAATGAAAAGGAAGAATATATCAGATATGGGGACAAATCAGCAAAAATGTCTGCAATAGGGAAATGGAATATCTTGCTAAAAAGCAATGAGAAGGCTATTGTCACTGCATTAAAAGTATGTTGGTTGGAAGACTAATTTATGAAGGACAGAAAAAGTAAAGACCTTCTGAAATACCAAAGCATTTTCTATTTGATTCTGAAGAAAGATCACTTTGAGAGCTGAGCAGAAAATGCACTAGAGAAAGAAACCCTATTCCCTCAGTACTCTGGAATCCTATTCTTCCTTAGTTATGGTGTGTTTGGGTCCCTTTTCTGAAGTTTCCCCTGACAGATTCAATCCTAGAATATATGTTCTCTGTGTATTCTGTATTCTAATAAGTGATAATGAGTTTAATTCGCTTCATATCGGAGGGTGTGTTTCTGAAGCTCACTCTGTCTTCCTAGAAACTACACCTAAGGAAGACTCAATTTCCAACACTAGCAAAGCAAATTATCTAAAGTTCAGGTCAAACGGGATAAAAAATAAACTACAGTTTACCATATTGTCTGGATCAGACAATAAATAATTAGGTTAGGAACATGGAAGATCAGAGTTTCTCTCATAACCAAAATTAACAGATATAATCAGAGTCAGGACAGCATAAAATCACAAAGGAAAGCTAAATAAATATAGAAGAGAGAATTGAAGGGCCTAAATGGCTGGCTATATAAAATGGTGCTTTTTCTTCCACCTATTTTTATTATACAGAAAACTATATACTTCTGATGAACACAATCAATAATTGTGTGAAGAAGGGAATGAAAGTAAGCACATTTATTAGTCATGGTCCTATTTACAAAAAGAAATAGAATATTGCTCACTATAATTATATATTTTTTGAAGTAAAGTATATTGCTTCCATTTGAGACAATAGGGTCCATACAGAAGGAGCAAGGTGTTTGAAATCACAAATATATTTCAAACTTTTCAGTTAGCATCAAGTATATTCATTATATGTATTGACATTTGCAATCAAGATCTAGAGTCTTTCTTAGGTTAAGAATATTGCATTTTTTCATTAAAATATACACACATTTACTTTGGGAATGGAAGCAAATCATGGAAAATTTCAACTTCCAAAATATAAAATTCCACTAGGTTTAAAAATGACTGAAAATGGGGTTACAATGAAAAGAAATTACCACTGTACCTACCACTGTGATGAATGTTCTCCTTTTCCATATAAATGTGTGTTGTGCATGTGTCTGTTATCTTATACTGTTCTGAAAATGACACAGACTTCTTTTATGTAACATGAATACTTTGGTTAGGAAGAATCTTACTGACCTCAACCTTGCTCTCTCCCCATGATATTTCAATTTCCCTCCAATAGAGACTGTGGTGCAAACATCCTTTTTATCATAACATTTTTCACGGACACACGCACACACATACAAACACACACGCACACACACACATACACACACACTCAGAAAAAAAGCCCTAAAACACTACACTACCTTTCAAGATTTCTATATATTTGCTACCCTTTTTGCCTGAAAACCTTCCCCCTTCTTGACTTTGTGACATCCTGGTTCAAGTTGGAAAGAAATGAGTTCAATTCTTTCTGATCATTCACAAAACACTTTAAGGAAAGATCAAACTATCCCTTAGACTTGTTATAGATCAGCCATTGAGAGAGAGAGAGAGAGAGAGAGAGAGAGAGAGAGAGAGAGAGAGAGAGAGAGAGGATGTGAAGAACTACTTGTGCTTTATTTGGGGAAAAATTCTTTTTCAGAAATTATTTCATCTTTTTCCCATGAATATTCTAGCCATAATACATTTCCCCATCCCACCCCCATACACGTTTTAAAAATTCTGTGGCTATTCACCTGAATTGTTTGTTGGTTGATGTCTTTCATTCTCAAAGAGGAGCAAAATGACATCACCATGGAGAATCAAGTTATAGTATGTCCAACTGTGACTGATCAGAACAATAGGAGCTTGGAGTGTTGTGTCACAAGTTGGGCAAAAATAATCATATGAATATTTAGGGTGGACTCTTTGCACATCTCACATTTCTTCTGGGGATAATTCAATTCTGCTTGGCTCATAGAGTTCAACATCTTCTCTGATGAAGGCATGCCATGCTAGGCAGTCCCATGCTATGTCTCCCATGCCACACAATCGATTCTCTAATTCTTATGAGAGACCTTAAGAGTGTATTTTTATCACTTTTCTGCCCACCTTGTAACCATTATTATTTTTGGCAAGTGTACATTTGCATTTGAACAATGTTCCCAGCCCAATGGAGTTGTGCTTTCTACAGTAGAGTTAGAATGCTTGGTAGTTTATTTCAAGAAACTTCAAGAAAGGTGATCTTCATAACCTTTTTAAGGCAATTCAAATAGAAATGATTCTGTTTCCTGGCATGGCACTGGTATACTATTCAGGTTTCACAGATACTGACCTCATACTACAATGAAATCATCACAATGGTTCTGTAGACCTTCAATTTGGTAGTCAGTTTAATACCTCTCCTTTCTCACACTTTTCTTTGGAGCCTCCCAAACACTGAACCAACTCTGGCAATGCATGTGTCAATCTCCTTATCAATGTGGACATTACTGGGAAGTATACTTTCTTATAGTTATTCATTGCCAACTATAGGTATTTGGCATTTTTTCTTGAAATATTTTTCTCAAATGTATTTGTAATATTTAGAGGCATCTGAAATTTAAGTAGGGGATCCGAATCAGAAACAAGAAAGACTTAAAAGATTCCTAAGTATGATACAACTAACTGTTCTTTGCAGGCTAGTTTTCTATGTCCCCATCCACATCAGAGTCTCTTATTACTGTTCATCCCATATGTGTAAATGTACATATATATATATAAATGTATATAAATATATACATAAAAATATACTTTCCAGGAATGTCCACATTGATAAAGAGATTGACACAAGCATTGTCAGAATTGTTTCAGTGTTTGGGAGGCTCCAAAGAAAAGTGTGACAAAGGAGAGGTATTAGACTGACTACCAAACTGAAGGTCTATAGACCATTGTGGTGACCTCATTGTTGTATGAGGTCAGCACCTGTGAAATCTGAACAGTATACAAGTGCCATGCCAGGAAACAGAATCATTTCTATTTGAATTATATTAATAAGATGCGGGAGATACCAGATACTGAAGTCCTTTCTTGAAATAAATTACCAAATATTTAGGTCCTTTGAAATCAATGCAACAGTTATTTTAAAATATTAAATGAATTAATAAAACTTATCTGGAAGAACAAATCTTAATGGTATCAAGAGAAACAATGATGCAGTTAAAAATAGACAATTTGAATAGATTAGTTACACAAGACAATGTATATAATAGCACAGTATCTAGTTGACCTAACCTAACAACAACAACTACTCTTGTGAGAATGCTCTATTTGAAAAATAAGCAAAATAAAGTTTTAGTAAAATTGGTAATCAGTCTGTCAGAAACAGACTAAATAATTTTTTAGACTGAGTAGTTTCTCATATTAGGTACCAAAATAATCTCCACACAGATATATGGCCTGAATATAAAATGCAGGGTTATATTAGAGGAGAAGGAAAGAAGATACCTTTCATGACTATACATGTAGGGTAATTTATTTGTTTAACAAAGACTAGATATAAACGATCATTAAAGAATAATGTATAATATAAAAATATTTAAATATTAATCAATTGGACATATTTTAACTATTATTTAATGTTTAATAATTTAATTATTTGAAATTAAAAACATCTATACAAGCAAAAGTAAAGCAATTAGTAGTAGTAGAAGGGAATTATTAAGTAGAAAAACATTTTGCAGCAATTATTCTTTCATATATATCAGGAATTGATACAAATATGTATGAAAAAATTGTTCAGTAATTCAGTAGTAAAATAATAAATTTAATATCAAAAGAAGAAACACCAACAACTATGTGCAAACACACTTCAAATTGCTAATAATTGGAAAAATAAAACAATTCTGAGCTTCTATATCATATTTAATAGCTTGGTAAGGATGACAAAAGTGAAAAGGCAATTATTAGAAGCACTATATTTGTGAAAGAACACTAATGTTATCTCCATACTGCTGTGAAATTCTTTATTCATTTTGGAAATCAATTTGTAGTACCATAACAACAACAACAAATCAAAAAACCTAAACTTTGAGTCAAATATACTATTTCTAAGAATATACTTCGGTTAAAGATTAAAAAGTAAGAATGCGTATCTTCAAAATTATTCAGAGCAGAATTTTTTTTTTTTGGCAAAAAGTACTAGAAACATTATGGGTGCCCATTGATTGAGGGATGGCTGAACAAATTTGTTAAAAAATAAAAGTCAGATTTTTAATTTTTTGGATTTCATGGACCTCTTTGTTAGTCTGATGAATCCTATGGACTTCTTAGAATACTGTTTTAAAATGTATAAATTAAAATACATAACATTAACTTCCGGGGGTGGAGCCAAGATGGGGGAGATCAGACAGTAGTCTCTGTAACCTCCTCTAATCTTCCCTCAAACCAACAACATATGAAGCCTCTAGACTGATTTTGAAGTAAAAAAAATACACAATATCTGCAGGACAACACATTTCTAGAAGAAGATACTCTGGAAGAACTTCAAAACAGGTCTGTTTGAATTGGGCAGGGGGTGGTCTGCTGAACCCAGACTGCAGCACAGGGAGACTGGGGCAGGGAGCTGGAGCAGGGAGCTGGAACAGGGAGTTGGAACAGGAGTTGGAGTGTTGTGCTTTTCACACACCTGGGAGTCTTCTGTGGGACTCTTGGGCCAATCGGTACTGATTGTAAGCAGGTGGTTTGGAGGATCTTCCTTTTGTGGAGGGTAGATTGTGAACCACTGAACCCCTGAAGAGCACCAGACCTAGCTGCCATTACACAGCACCCTAAAGCAATCAATCAATCAGCAGAACTGCCCAGCACCTGAAATAACTCAATCAGCAGAACTGCCCCAGGGCAAATTAAAGCAGCTGTCCCTCCTTTGCCTTGAACAGACCTCACACTTTAAAAAAAAAATGAATAAAAAACCAAAAAGAGCTCTCACCATAGACAGCTTTTATGGAAAGAGGGAAGAACAGGCCTCAAATCCTGAGGCCCCTAAAGGTAAAACAACTCCAGAAAAAGCC
>JAJPUD010034228.1:0-10956 GCA_023553655.1 Myrmecobius fasciatus
CTTTTGAAACGGGGACCAGTGATGGTCCTTGCTGTTTTTTTCTGGATTTTTGTCTAAAGAAATCTCTGTATCTGAGGTCGTTTCTTTGCCTTGATAAAAGCTGTCTATGGTGAGAGCTCTCTTTTGCTTCTTCATCATTTTTTTTTTTTTTTTTAGACAGAGTGGATATCTCTTTAAGGTAGGGGGAAAAAAAAAACCTCGGCTGAAGACGCTTTGCCCTGGGGCACTTCGGGGAGTTGACTTAAGGTGCTGGGCCGGTGGGGGCTAGGACTAAGTCCGAATTACTCCTTAAACAAGGCAAGTCTGCCAGAACACCTGTCCCCAATCAGGGTAGAGTGTCCCGAGTGCCTCAGATAAACTCCAGGTGTTTGGAATTTGGAGTTTGGAGTTTGGAATTTCTTCCATGATGAGCTGAGCTGAGTCCCACCCTCACTTCCAGCCTGCACAGGGGTCGTCTATTTATCTCTCTGTCCGAGTCCGACTAACCTGATATGAAGTTCTCCAGAGAGCCGTGCCCAAATATTTCTGAGTTCGTTGACTTGAAGATGAGTTCAGAGGCTTATTTTATTGTTGATTTGAGAGAAGATCGGAGGAGAGGCAGAAAGTCACCTTTTCACTCCGCCATCTTGGCTCCGCCCCCCCTTTAACCTTATTTGTACCTCCTTGTTTTTTAAAATCTTATTTTAGCACCTTTTCCCTCTTTTCACCAGTATGATAGCCTTTCCCCCTCTAGTTTTCTTTTTCATATTATCAAAGTAATATCTAGTTAATTATACCCCCAAACTTTAAGTATCCCCTTAGTAGAAATAAAGTTCTCAAGAGTCCTTTCCTTTTTACCTTTTTATGCTTCTCTTGAGTTCTGTGTTTGGAGGTTGAATTTTTTGTTCAGATCTGGTCTTTTCATTAGAAATAGGTGAAATTCACCTATATCATTAAATGACCATCTTCTTCCCTCGAGGACAATGCTCATTCTAGCAGGATAGGTAATTCTTGGCTGTAATCCAAGTTCCTTTGCCTTTCGGAATATCTGGTTCCAGGCCCTTCCATCCTTCAATGTGGAGGCTGACAGATCATGTGTGATTCTAATTATAGATCCTCGGTATTTTAATTTTTTTTTTCTAGCTGCCCGCAAAATCTTTTCCTTGGTGTGATAGTCCCAAAATTTAGCCACGATATTCCTTGGGGTTTTAATTTTGGGGTCTCTTTCAGGAGGTGTTCGGTGAATTCTTTCAATGGTGATTTTGCTTTCTGATTCTACAACCTCAGGGCAGTTTTCTTTCAGGATTTCCTGGAAGATAGTGTTTAGATTCTTTTTTTGATCATGGCTTTCAGGAAGTCCAATAATCCTTAGATTGTCTCTCCTAGATCTATTTTCCAAGTCAGTTGTTTTTCCTAGGAGATATTTCATGTTTTCTTCTATTTTTTTCATTTTTTTTGTTTGACTGATTCTTGAAGTCTTATTGAGTCATTCACTTGCATTTGTTCAATTCTTATTTTTAAAGTGTTGTTTTCTTCAGTTACCTTTTAAAGCTCCTTTTGCAAATGGCCAATTTGTTCATTCCACTCTTTTCCCACTTCACTAATTTTATTTTTCAGTGCATTGTTGTCTATTTCCACTTCATTAATTTTATTTTTCAGTGCATTATTGTGTATTTCCAATTCACCAATTTTTTTTCCAGTAAATTGGTGTCTTTATCATATCTCTTTTGGAGGGCTTCTTGCAGTGATCTCATTTTATTTTTCCATTTATCCTCCAGCTCTCTTTTGAGATTCTTTATGCAATCTTCAAGAAAGGCCTTTTGAAAAGGGGACCAGTGAGGGTCCTTGATAACTTCCTTTGGAGTTATTTTGTCTAAAAAATCCTCAGGATCTGGGGACTGCTTTTCTTTCTCTTGATAGAAGCTGTCTATGGTGAGAGCTCTCTTTTGCTTCTTCATTTTTTTTAAGATAGTGTGGAGGTCTCTTTAAGGCTAGAGAAGCGGCTGAGGTACTTTGCCCTGGGGCAATTTCGAGAATTAATTTAAGGTGCTGTGCCGGTGGGGGCTAGGACTAAGCCTGAATTACTCCTTAAAAAAGGCAAAGGTGCCAGAACACCTGCCCCCAATCAGGACAGAATGTCCCGAGTACCTCAGATAAAGTCCAGGTGTTTGGAGTTTGGAGTTTGGAGTTTCTGCCACGCTGAGCTGAGTGTCCCACCCTCACTTCCGGGTTGCACCCAATAAACTGTTTACTCCTCTGCCTGAATTAACCAAACCTGATATGAAGTTTTTCAGAGATTTCTGCAAGCAGTATCCAAATATTTCTGGATTCGTTGACTTGATGATCAGTTCAGAGGTTTATTTTATTGTTGATTTGAGAGAAGATCAGAGGAGGATACAGAGAGTCACGTTTTCACTCCACCATCTTGGCTCCAGCCCCAATCTGCTCTATTTTCAATGTAATGAAGGACCTACATTTTTTTCATCTCTTCTTCAGAAACAAGTTTGGTGATTATGAAAAAAAAAAACCTAATACTACAAGTTATGAAAATCTAGATTTAAGTCTTAAATTGACAGATTAGACAGGTCTGTGTAATGCTGAGAAAGTCACCCAGACTTCTAACACTAGACATTGCAGAGAAGGTGCCAACTTGCATTGGTAGAAGGAGTTTCTCCACCTGGAAATTCCCTATTCTAATGAAATCATATTTTATACCATGATGCAATTATAAACATAGATTTAAAGTTAAAAGAGCCTCAGAGGCTAATCCAACTCCCTCATTTTACTGATGGGTAACTAAGTGTCAAATAACTTGTGACTTGCCCAGGATCATTCCTTTTTTTGGATCTAATACTGACCCAAAAACTTCTCTTCCTACTAACTAACACCTCCTTCCAATTTTTTCAGCTTCTTATTATGTATTGCCTTCCACTTTAGAATGTTGACTCCTTAAAGACAGGGGCTGTCTTTTTGCTTGTATTTGTATTCACAGATTTTAGCATACTGAATGGCACATGATAGTTACTTATCTTGGATTGATTTTGGAATGTAGGGTCAGGTAGTAATATTGCTAAGTAATATGCAGAAATTATTGACTTTTTGGCTATTTCTGAACTGCTTTTCAAAATGGCTGGACCAATTCATGGTTCTATCAATAGTGTATAACTGTCCCTGTTTTCCTATACCTCTCTCTACCAGTTCTCTTGCTCCCTTCCTCCCTCCCTCTCTTTTCCCCTCTCTCCCTTCCCTTTTCTTCACTTCTTCCCTCCTTCCCTTTTCCCTGTTCCTTCCTTTTCTTTTTTCCTTCCTTCCTTCCTTCCTTCCTTCCTTCCTTCCTTCCTTCCTTCCTTCCTTCCTTCCTTCCTCTCTCCCTCCCTTCCTTCCCTCTTTTCCTCTCTCCCTTCCTTCCCTTCCTTCCTCTCTCCCTTCCTTCCTTCCTTCTTTCCTTCCTTACTTCCTTGCTTCCTTCCTCCCTCCTTTTTCTCCCTTCCTTTCCTCCCCCCTTCCTCCCTCCCACCTTCTCTCCCTTTTTTCTTCTATATTTGTCTGTCTTTATCTCTCTCTGTGTTGCTGTCTCATTCTATTAATCTGTGTCTCTTTGTATCTCTTTCCCTGTCTCTCTCTTTGTGTCTCTATCTCTGTCCTCTGTCTCTGTTTCTTTGTATCTCTGTCTTTCTGTCTCTCTCTTTCTATCTTTGTCTCTCTGTCTCTGTCTCTCTCTTTCTCTTATTTTTGCTAATCCGATAAATTCAAAATGATGTTTGTCCTTACTTCTCAAAGAGAACCATGACATAAGGGAAATGATACATGATATGCAAGTGAATTGGATTCAACAAGGGAGGACTGTGCAAAGTCACAAGCCTCAGCCATCTGTGACTTGATATAGATTGAAAAGATTGGAGAGGACCCTGGATACAGTGGAAGTCCTTGGACTTTTGAAGCTAAAGTCTTAGTTTGACTGATACAATCCTTAATTAGTGATTAAGATTAGGTAAGAAATGAGGCAGAGAATTTTTCCTAGTTTAAAAAAATCAATCCAGGAAGGAAAGACCTTCAAGGTTTCCAGCCAAAACTGAAACAATTGCTATTTACACTCACTGAGTCAGTCAGAGCCCAGATAATGATCGACTGGGGTTTGGCCCGGGGCCTGTTGTTGGCCAATTGATGAGAGTAAGAGTGATTTGGATTTAAGGCACAATCATTAAGAAAGAATTCTAGCCCATAAACCCCAACTTATCTTGTGAGGTAGAATTTGTCACAAAGATATTTTCCCCAGTTAATGTTTATTGTTGAACCTCACACATATACTCATCTCCTGACTTTTGCATTTTTACTTATTGTCCCTGTTGCCTTGAACCGTGTTTCTCTTTTTTAAAAATTTATTTTATGAGTACATTTTTAGAATATTTTTTTCCATTTTCCCCCAAATACATTCAAAAACAGTCCTCAGCATGTACCCTCAAAGTATCCCATATTCCAAATTTCCATTCTTCCCTCCCTTTTTCCTCTCTTCCATACAGCAAGCAATCATAGGCTAAAAATGTGCAACTCCTCCAAACATATCTCCACACTCAATTCTGTCCTTCTTAATCTCTACTTTCTCTCATATTTCATTTCCTTTAAATTTCTAACGTCCTATTTTCTGTGAGAAGTCATTTTCAGTATTTCTGAATTTTAGTCCTTTCCCTCTAAGAGTATTACCAATTTATCCCAGAGCAGCAACTATTTGTCTTTAATTAATTAATTTTTAAAAAAATCTTGCCTTGTATTCTTTGAACTTAGTATATATAGTCCTTATTGCATAAGAGACACTTCCAGTTTTCCTCTGCCTTAATGATATGTGCATATATAGGTGTGCATTTATATATACGTAATGCTCAGGGAGAAACTGAGGCAGTATCACACAGTGGAAATAGGTAGTGCTTTATTGATATTAATTAAGAGTTCAGAATCCATAGCTATGGATCAGGACTGGTGGGACTCATGTCTCAAAGAACACATTTCAGGCCAGAGACTGACACATAGCCATGTCAGCTGACTGAACAATACAAAATATTATTCAGCACCTCATTGCTGGGGAACACGAGTTTTATAATCTTCATAGCCCAGGAGAAACAAAGAACTCATGGAAACAGCTGAGTGATATCACGGGTTCAAAAGAAACTATCAATTCAATTCTGACAGGTAGGGAGTGAGGGGAAGAAAAGTACTAAAGCTATAAATTCAGGTAGGGAGTGGAGAGTGCTAGAGAAACTGAGACAGTAAGTCTAGGTCACACAGAAAAGGGGTATGTTGAGGCTGGCCACCTGGAGGTTTCATAACTCCTTTGGAATAGGAGTCCAATTATTTCTTAAAGTCAGTAAGTGGGGACTGCTATTCTGGGACAGAGCAAATAAAGGAGATTGAAACAGCAATTAAGGGAAACTGAAATAGCAACTGAGGGAAACTGAGACAGGGAAACTGCCACACAACATATATATTAGACACTAAAAGTAGAAAATGGTACTGTTTCCAGAATTGAACAGGAAAAAAGAAAGTAAACTGCATTGACTTTAAGAAATTGCAGAATTCTTTTAATGACCTAAAGCTTCTCCCTGAAACAAAAACTCATCTTTTCAATACCTACATTATTCTAACAATGCTATATGGTTGAGAGTCCATAGAATATTCTGAAGAACTGAAGTCAGTGATCACCCAGGGACAAATGGGGAAGTATATGATCTGACTGAGTAGGTTGCAGCATATTACTCATAAAGAATCACTTAAAATAAGTAGAATGAAGGATATTATCAGAACTATACATGATCATAAAAGAACGTGCATTGATCAGGCAGCAAGTGAACGGGATGTCCTATAGGCAGGCAGACTGATTACTCCATGTTATCTTCCTTCTATCAAAAGAAATTGACCTTCCATAATGAATTTAGGAGGGATTAGAGCAGATATTAAGAATCACACATAAGAGAGGAAGAAATGGATGGTTTCTGATCTTCATTATGAAAGGAATCCCCACATCAATGATGTCTCAAATTCATTGGTTTATTCAAATATGAATGAAAACTTAAACAATTGGTGTATGGTGATAATTAAGAATAGCTTAAAATAACCCTGTTTTCAGGGAAAAGAATGTATTTAGTTTTCTTTCAATTTGCTTCTATTTTTGCAAAAGCAAGGAGTTCTTTTATCCCTTTACTACCTAGTATGCCTACTAAACAAGTGGTGAATAAATGGTAGACCCAATGCTGATTTAAAATCAGACAAAAATAGCATTTGATAAATCATAATGCTATTTTACTTTAACACAGCTGTGCTACATGCTTAGAGAGAGGGAACTTATAGGTATTTTCCATGCTTGTTCTGTAACCATTAATCAGCTCTAATGACCACTTGTGTGTGAACAATTTTCTTCATGAAAAGACCTTGCAGAGCCCTTGAGAAGTAAAAGAAAAGAGGGATTAGGCAAGGGGGGAGAGGGAAGGTATTATTTAACATCAATTTTCTAAATCTGTTGCCCTGCTTGGAATGATGATAGTAAGTGATGGATGATGGATATTACTGTTAGATATCTTCTTTTTGGTGCTAATTTTGTGATTTTTCTCTGTGAACTAAAATGTTCACATTTAAGAAGGCTGCTGATCAATAACTTGATGACTTTTATTGCCAAACTGTTAGAAAATATAAAGCTGACATGACTCCAATTTCAGCAAAAGAATATGTAACATTTTGAGGGCATCATCCTAATTAGTCACTTGCAAAAGTATTCAAGCCTAAAGATTTTTCAGTAGAATGAATGCAAGAATGGAATGTTAAGTGTTTCTAGTCTCAATTCACAGCTGTTGAATAGGCAATATATTTCTCTTCTCTTAATAATCTTTGGGACATAGACTTTTATGTAAAATCTTTATGAGTGATGGCGATGAAAATTTTGTGAGTACTACACATAATGATACTTCATTATAATCTTTCAAGGGATCAGATCAGAATATTTTTAACTGTATATCTGAAGGAAATGTTAAATGGAAGGTTAGATCCATGTGAAACTATTCCAAATCTTCAATTGTTAAGGCAACTATGCATTTGTCTTAGGGGAATTTTTAAGATCCTAAAGAATAGGAATGCTTTCCTCAGAAAAATATTTTATCACCCTTTGGGGAAAAGCAAAGAAAGTGGTAGCACCTGAAGTGAGTCTTCCATCTCTGGAATTCCATTTTAAACAGCAGCATAAAATGTTGATGTCTGTCTACTTGTTTCTTTTTGCTTGCTAAGACTTAGTTTAAGTTCTATTTCTTTAGTATATTGTAATGTCCTTAGTATATCTAAGGAAGATTATTACATACTCAGTAAAATAAAAAAAACTTATCCACCTTCTATCCTCTCCATTACATATAATATTTATGACAGTTTAAATATATCTGAGGTTATTGTTATTTTAAAGAAGGATAATTTTAAAAGATCTATATGACATGGTTTTTTTTTTCCTTTCAAATTCTTTTTTTTTAAGCTTTTTATTTGTATAACATATGTATGGGTAGTTCCCCAACCTTGATCTTTACAAAGCTTTCCAATACAAATTTTACCCCCAGTCCCCTCCCCTCTCCCAGATGGCAGGAAGTCCACTACATGTTAATAATGTTGAAATGCTTGAGAAGTTATGCAAGAAAAATCCTATCTACAAGAAAAAAAAAAGAATCAGAGAAAGGCAACACAATGCAAGCAAATGTCAATAGAGATCATGAAAATGTTACATTGTGGTCCATATTTCATGTCCCTCTTTCTGGGTGTATATGGTTTTCTTCAGTGAACAACTGGAACTGGTTTGAGACAATTCTTTATTGCAGAGAGCCATGTCCATCAGAATTGATCATCATGTAATACTGTTGTTGCTGTGCATGATGATCTCCTGGTTCTGCTCGTTTCACTCAGCATCAGTTCATGCAAGTCTCTCCAGGCCTCTCTGAAATCGTCCTGCTGGTCTTTTCTTACAGAACAATAATATTCCATAACATTCATATACCATAATGTGTTCAGTAAATCTCCATTTGATGGGCATCCATTCAGTTTCCAGTTTCTAGCCACTACAAAAAGGGCTGCCACAAACATTCTTGCACATGTGGGTCCCTTTCCCTCCTCTAAGATCTCTTTGGGATATAGGCCCAGTAGAAACACTGCTGGGTCAAAGGGTATGCACAGTTTGACAACTTTTTGAGCATAGCTCCAAATTGCTCTCCAGAATGGTTGGATCCGTTCACAGGTCCACCAACAATGTATTAGTGTCCCAGCCCTCCCACATCCCCTCCAACATTCATTGTTATCTTTTCCTGTCATTTTAGCCAATCTGACAGGTGTGTAGTGGTATCTCAGAGTTGTCTTATTTTGCATTTCTCTGATCAATAGTGATTTGGAGCAACTTTTCATATGACTAGAGATGGTTTTAATTTCATCATCTGAAAATTGTCTGTTCATATCCCTTGACCACTTATCTATTGAAGAGTGGCTTGAATTCTTATATATATGAGACAATTCTCTATATATTTTAGAAATGAGACCTTTATGAAAACCATTAAATGTAAATATGATTTCCCAATTAGATGCTTCCCTCCTAATCTTGTCTGCATTTGTTTTGTTTGTATAGAAACTTTTTAACTTAATATAGTCAAAATTATCCATCTGGTGTTCAATTAGGAGTTCCAAGTCTTCTTTGGACATAAATTTGTTCCACCTCCACAGGTCTGAGAGATAAACTATATTACGTTCCTCTAACTTGCTTACAAAGTCCCTCTTTATATCTAGATCATGAACCCATTTAGATCTTATCTTGGTATGTGGTGTTAGGTATGGGTCAAGCCCTAATTTCTTCCACACTAGTTTCCAATTTTCCCAGCAGTTTTTGCCAAATAGAGAGTATTTATCCCAAAAGCTGTGGTCTTTGGGTTTATCGAACACTAAATTGTTAAGGTTAATGCCTAGGTTGTCCTGATAACCTATCCTGTGCCACTGATCCACTGCTCTATTTCTTATCCAGTACCAAACGGTTTTGATAACCGCTGCTTTATAATATAGTTTTAGATCTGGTAGAGCAAGGCCACCTTCATCCGCCTTTTTTTTCATTAATCCCCTTGAAATCCTTGACCTTTTGTTCTTCCAAATGAACTTTGCTACTATTTTTTCTAGATCTGTAAAATAATTTCTTGGGAGTTTGATTGGTATGGCACTAAATAAGTAGATTAGTTTGGGTAGTATTGTCATTTTTATTATGTTCGCTCTGCCTACCCATGAGCACTTAATATTTTTCCAATTGATTAGGTCTGATTTTATTTGTGTGGAAAGTGTTTTGTAATTTAGTTCGTATAGTTTCTGACTTTTCCTTGGCAGATAGATTCCCAAATATTTTATCCTATCATCTGCTATTTGGAATGGAAATTCTTTTTGTATCTCCTGCTGCTGAACTTTGTTGGTAATATATAAAAATGCTGATGATTTATGTGGATTAATTTTGAATCCTGCAACTTTGCCAAAGTTTTGAATTGTTTCTAGTAGTTTTTTAGTTGAATCTCTAGGGTTCTCTAAGTATACCATCATGTCATCTGCAAAGAGTGATAATTTGGTTTCTTCATTACCGACTCTGATTCCTTTTATCTCTTTTTCTTCTCTTATTGCTAAAGCTAACATTTCTAATACAATATTAAATAGTAATGGTGACAGTGGGCAGCCTTGTTTCACTCCTGATCTTATTGGGAATGGTTTTAGTTTGTCTCCATTACATATGATGCTTGCTGATGGTTTTAAATAGATGCTACTGATCGTTTTAAGGAAAAGCCCATTTATTCCTATACTCTCTAGTGTTTTTAATAGGAAAGGGTGTTGGATTTTGTCAAAGGCTTTTTCTGCATCTATTGAGATAATCATATGGTTTTTGTTAATTTGGTTATCAATATAATTAATTATGCTGATAGTTTTCCTAATATTGAACCAGCCCTGCATCCCTGGTATAAATCCTACTTGGTCATAGTGTACTATCCTGGGGATGACTTTCTGTAATCTCATTGCTAAAATCTTATTAAAAATTTTTGCATCAATATTCATTAGGGAAATTGCTCTATAGTTTTCTTTCTCTGTTTTTACCCTACCTGGTTTAGCTATCAGCACCATATCGGTCTCATAGAAGGATTCTGGCAGTATACCTTCTGTCCCTAATTTCTCAAATAGTTTGTGTAGTATTGGAATTAATTGTTCTTTGAATGTTTGGTAGAATTCACATGTAAATCCATCTGGCCCTGGAGATTTTTTCTTAGGGAGTTGGTTAATGGCTTGTTCTATTTCTTTTTCTAATATGGGACTATTTAAATAATTTATATCCTCTTCTGTTAACCTCGGCAATCTATATTTTTGTAGATATTCCTCCATTTCATTCAGATTTTCAAACTTACTGGCATAAAGTTGGGCAAAGTAACTCCTAATTATTGCTTTAATTTCCTCTTCATTGGAGGAATGTTCTCCCTTATTCTTGAGACTAACAATTTGATTTTCCTCTTTCCTTTTTCTTATCAAATTAAGTAAAGGCTTATCTATTTTGTTAGTTTTTTCATAGAACCAACTCTTAGTTTTATTTATTAACTCAATAGTTTTCTTATTTTCGATTTTATTAATTTCTCCTTTTACTTTTATAATTTCCAATTTGGTATTTAATTGAGGGTTTTTAATTTGTTCTTTTTCTAGTTTTTTTAATAATAAGCCCAATTCATTGATCTTTTCTTTCTCTATTTCATGCAAGTAAGCATCTAGAGATATAAAATTGCCCCTTAAAACCGCTTTGGCCGTATCCCACAAATTTTGGTATGTTGTCTCCTTATTGTCATTCTCCTGGATGAAATTATTGATTGTGTCTATGATTTGCTCTTTCACCCATTCATTCTTCAGGATTAGATTATTTAATTTCCAATTACCTTTTGGTTTATTTTCTCCTGCCCTTATATTGCA
>JAJPUD010034229.1:0-10956 GCA_023553655.1 Myrmecobius fasciatus
TTTCTCCCCTTGTCTCTCATTTTGCTTCCTCACATGATTATCTCAGTCTTTTTCTTCTTTCTCTCTTCTCTCCCCTTCCTCAATTGGTCCAGCTCCATGCTGCCTTCTCCCTTTGTCTCCTTTCTCCTCTTCTATTTTCCTCCCTCCCCTCTCACGATCAACACTGGGTGGATCTGTTTCCAGTGTTTTCCTGGGGCTGCTGATGTGTCCTCTTTGATTTCTGTCGCAGCTCCAACACATTTGAATTATTTTTTCTATTTTTTACAAACTTTTCCCCTCGATCTGGAGGTTTCACCAATGGACACAAAGGTTCCTGTGTTTTTTCCACAAAGCTTTTTCTGGAAGTGGTGCTGGATTTTTTTCCATTTCTATTTCCCCCCCAACCATGTTATAGATGTATAGCCATCTATGTTTTCCCCTTACTTAGTTCTTCTAGAACTTGTTCTGTAAACCCTCCACAGGCCAACCCTTTGACAAAAGCCCAGTATGGACCTTTGTCCCTACACCCCCCCATCCAGGGGACTCGGGAAGGAGTGCTGGAAACTGAAGGGATGCCCATCAATTGGAGAGTGGCTGAATAAATTATGGTATATGAATGTTATGGAATATTATTGCTCTGTAAAAAACGACCAGCAGGACGATTTCAGAGAGGCCTGGAGGGACTTGCACGAACTGATGCTGAGTGAAACGAGCAGAACCAGGAGATCATTATACACAGCAACCACAGTATTACATGATGATCAATTCTGATGGACATGGCTCTCTGCCACAAAGAATTGTCTCAAACCAGTTCCAGCTGTTCACTGAAGAAAACCATATACACCCAGAGAGAGGGATATGAAATGTGGACCACATCGTAACATTTTCATGATCTCTATTGATATTTGCTTGCATTGTGTTTCCTTTCTCTGATTTTCTTTTTTTTTCTTGTAGATAGGATTTTTCTTGCACAACTTGTCAAGTAATTCAACATTATTAACATGTCATGGACTTCCTGCCATCTAGGGGAGGGGAGGGGCCTGGGGGTAAAATTTGTAATGGAAAGCTTTGTAAAGATCAATGCTGAGGAACTACCCATACATATGTTATACAAATAAAAAGCTTAATAAAAAAAGAAATTACAACCTAGTAGTGAAGTCTAATGAAAAACCATCCTTCAAGGACTGATTCAGCCCCAAAGTAGATCAACTCAGCAGCAAAGATATTATATCCTGAAAGGATCTAGCTCAGCTGAACATGGGAATGATTTGTCTGTTGCCTATTCCTAACTTGGAGACTCCCCAAGAACCAAGGACCCCCGAGCCAGCACACAATCCTTGGTCAGATATATTCCATACCAAATGTGCTAAAAGAGGACAGTATGGCTCAGCTTGAGGAAATGAGACTTTTTTATAATTATGTTCTTACTCAGTAGATAACTCTTTGTAAAGGTATCAACTGATTAATTGAAATTAAAATGAACACACCTATGGGGGCTCATGAGCAATACTATTAGGGAAATCCCAACCCTTTATCTCTAGATCCCTAAGAGAGAAATAATTCCTCTAGAGACCCAACTTGCCAAAGGGAATAGTGCAGTGAGTCCTGAGGGAATGCTATATCTTTGTATATATTTTCCCCTTTGAAGATCTAACCTACTACTCTCTGCAGATTAATTATAATTTCCCTCTGACCCCATGCTTCTGCCTCTGAGGTAAAATTTTAATCCTGGTCAGCAGGAATCTGATTCCACAATGAGCTTTCTTTCCACTTGAATCTGCTCCTTTAATGGTATTCTAAACAAGGTATATAAGACATATTTTCCATAAAAGAGTTAAAACTGAAAACAACTCAACTCTTTTTAAGCTAAGTATTTAATCTGAGAAGCTATTTTAATAAGGGAATGATGAAACTAGCTATTTTCCAAGCCTCTCCCTGTAAATCTTTGAATAACAAGATTCTTGATCTTCTTACCACTTTTTACAGTTAAGTCTCAGATGATTTGAGTTATCTCCCCTGAGTCTACAAAATAGAGTTGTCTCACTTGTATCCTAGCTGCTCCTCCGTTGAGGACAGAGTCAATGGTTACTTCCTTTTCAGGCCATCTATGAACCCAAGTATT
Organism: Myrmecobius fasciatus; assembly: GCA_023553655.1. NCBI lineage: Eukaryota > Metazoa > Chordata > Mammalia > Dasyuromorphia > Myrmecobiidae > Myrmecobius > Myrmecobius fasciatus. Next base: position 2,102 of record JAJPUD010034229.1, read on the forward strand.
TTGCTATTTAATCTATTCCCTGTTTCCAACCTTGCATTTCAGACAGATTGTTCCCCAGCCTATGACTTTCTTCACATCTTTTTGGGTTGTATTGGAAGGACCCCTGTTTTGCCTCAAGTCTTCCCTTTTAATCTATCTTATTTGCTCTGAGGCACAAGGTTGTTCAATTTGTGGGGGGCAATCGGGAGAGCTGGAGTTGGACTTTCTATTCTGGATCTCCTTTTGAGAATCTGCCACAGGCCAATGGTTTAACAAAGCATGAAAATGGACCTTTTAGTTTGGATGCTTTTCCCTGGGCTCTTTGGGAGGAGGATTTGTGGATTATTTGCTGCAGAAGTCTTTGATTGGGGGGCCAAGGCAGGAAGGATTTTAGTGGTCCTTTCTGGAGGAGCACTGGCTGATTTCACAGGACAGGCTGGGGTTGTTTCCCAATGATCATGACTATAATAAAGTGTGCATTGTTCCATTGACAGAATCAGAGGAGGAACTGCAAAAGCCAAATTTCTGATCCATGACAGGTGCTCCAGATTTTTATGGTTGGTCATTGACCCAGCATGAATGATATCCTCCTTCCCCTTGAGGTCAGATACTTGCTCTTTGTTGGAGCCTGAGAGTGCTATAAAGTGAGGGGGACCTCAGGGTATTACTGATGTTGCCTGTTGGAGCAGGCTCTTCTGCTGCTTCTGGACCAAGTCTGTGAATGAGAAGGGACCATATGAGCAAAGGGGAAGCAATCAGGAAACAGACTATGGGTGGGAAAGATAGTAGCAGCACGGGATTATGATCTACCAAGAGTGATACCTGGCCTTTGAATGATGTCTTCCTGGCTCTTGAGGTCAGATACTTGCTCACTGGTAGAACCCCAGACTTCAATATGGTGAAAGGGACCTTGAATTGTAAATGATTTTTTCCCTGCTGGTTCAGACTCTTCTGCTTCTCCTGGACCAAGTCTGTGATTGAAGAAAGGAAGATATGAGCAAAGATGAAGGAATCAGGAAATCGATTGTGGGTGGGAAAGAGAGCAGGAGCACAGGGATTATGATGTACCAAGAATGATTCCTGGCCTTTAGAAGAGAACTGGACCCTTGTCAGTGTGCTCTTGCATATGCTTGAATGGAACTGATTGGATGAAATTTTCTCAGTTTATGAAACTAGGCCTATGTCACATGATCCCTGTTCCCAGAGCCAGAAAATCAGTTCTTGGGACTCTGGGTTATAGGAAGTCACATGGTCTCTAAAGGTCAGATCTTCAGGAAGTTATAGGAAGTAACATAATCCACAGGAAGCAGACAACATTGCTGACCATTGGTCAACAATTGTTACATCCTTTTAGTCTATCCAGTGAAAAGGCTTTGGCTTTTTGCTATTTAAGAACCAACAAGCAGGAAGCTTCTCAGGTTCCAAGAACATATGGTGGGAGCTGGAATGGCTCCCAGGTGTGTGTCTGGTCCTCTCCCTGCAGGGACTAGATAAATGCTTTGTCTTTATATCTAAAGATGTCTCTCATTAGTTAATTTGGGGAAAGGAGTCTAGCACCCTTCCCAAACATGCTCTCTGTTATTTCCTACTTGGAGGAAACCCAAGAGACAACTTCATTACTTCCAATTTTTGTGGCAAACCACTTATTTGTACACAGTTGTTTGTATGGAGTTCATCCCCTTAGACTGGGAGCTCCTCCAGGCCAGGGCCCAGCTTGGACCATTCTTTGTATTCACCTGATGTAATATGAGGTCCCCTGACCTTGGGGGAGGGGGGGCAATGCCAATAGCCCTAAATCTTCTAGCTTTGGAGTCTGCCTCAGGAAATGCCCAATCTGTCTGATTCTGAATAAGACTACATCTCAATTCATTGCTGACTGATGATCTGGTCATTGACAATCAAATTTCAAAGATCATACTTAATTCATCTCAAGATTACTTCCTAGACTTGCCCCCAGGCTATAGAATTAACACATTTATGACTGGAAACTGTCTAAGTGTATTTCCTTGCTTTAGTCTCTTTCCTGAATTCCCTTACAATTCAGTCTGCACTGTAATGTCTTCACATTACTTTTTATAAAATCTTTGCCCCTTGACTATGAGACGGGTTCAAGCCTGCAAATTCTTTTGAGACATCTTGTGACATAGGTCTGGGACTTTTGGGTCCCCACTTCTCAACCTCAACACCCCCAGTGCTTACAATGGAGCAGGCCCACAGTAGTTTTTTAAAATTTTTGCTTTGTAGGTCCTTTCCCTGATTCCCACTTACAATTAAGAAACCACATTTGAAATTATCCAAAACATTTCCATAAAAGTTGTGAAAAAAACCTTTCATCTCCTACCCAAATGAAAATGAAAAGTCTCAAGAGAAATGAAGATAAAAATAGAGAGATAAGGAGGGAAATAGAGAATGCTTTGATACAATCATTCCTTGTCTGTGAATGGATGGGATTTTTTATCATTAAGTCCTTCAGAGAAGTTGTGGATGATTGTGTTATTGAGAACAACAAAAAAATCCTTTACAACTGGTCACCCCAGAGCATTGCTATCATTTCATATAAGGTATATTTCACTTTGTTCATGGAAGACTTTCCAGGTTTTGCTTTTCCCCTGGGAGCATTCTGCACATCTTTTCCTAGAGAACAATATTCCATCAGAAAAACTTGCTTCAAAAATTGTTTTTACCATTACTCTTGCTAATTATATTTTCCCTATTTATTCTTTCTCTCCTTTCACCCTGACTCTCCTCAATAGTCTTTTGCTACTGACCAATGACCCCCCGAATGACTTGTTTTTTTTATAACTCCCTCCCTTGTCATATTCCACTCCCCTCCTATTTTCCTGAAGGCTAAGATAGATTTCTATACCCCTATTGAGTATTTATGGTGTCTCCTATTTGAGCCAGTTCCTCTCCTCCTCTCCCCCTTCACTGGAAAAGCTTTTTCTTGTGTCTTTTTTTTTTTCTTAGAGCAAATAATTTGTACCGTTCCCCTTCTCCCTTTCACTTTTCCCGGGACTCCTTCCTACTCACTTCCTATCTCACTCCTTTTCATCAATTTTTAAAAAGAGATCATCCCTTCATATTCCACTCATACCCCATCCCTTTGGCTATGTATACTCCTTCTAGCTGCCAGAATATTGAGAATGTCCTAAATAGTTACAAGCATCATCCTCCTATGTCACAATGTAAACAGATAAAGCTTAAACCACTTCCAGGTTTATTGATCCTGCCTCAGTCTCTCCCTTGAGCTCTCTTCTCCAATTCCCACATAATTTGACTGGGATGCCCATTTGCATCTGAATCTCAATGTGTCCGAAACACAATCTGTTCCATTCCTTGTCTCCTTCTTTCTGCCCTCTTCTGAAATTCCCTTTTCTGTCACCCAGGTTTGCAGGCTCAGTCATCCACCACTCTTCCCTTTGCTCAGCCCAAATATCATCCATTGAGTTAGGCATCTTTTAATTCCTTACTCCACAAGATTTTCCCTCAGAGGTTTTCTTTTCTTCACTCCCAGAGCTCTCAGCCTGGTCACCTCTCAAACTATTCTCATGGCCTCACTGTTCCATTAGGATCATTTCCTCTGACACTATTTTTATATATTCTCTATCTGGCATATTCTAGTTTACATACTTTTCTTGTCCCTCTTAGAATGAACTTTGAGGGTTCTCTCTTATTATCTACTTGTCTCCTAGCTGCTCCCCCTCTGAGAACAGAGGAACAAGCATCATTTAATACAGTGACTGATATAAGAACAAGTATTAGTGTATGTTAATTGACTGAATCTCACTCTGGCGAAATATCGGGGTTATTTTCACTATGCTGAATTTCAAGGATTTCCTGAAGGAAAAAAATGTCAGCAAATCAGTACTAAGAACTCTGGTTCCATAACTACCCCATCTTCCCAAATAAGGGAGTAGTAAGCAGCCCAAGAAGGCACTAATAACTCATTTTCATAGCCCAGCTATTGCTTTTCATTACCCAATATGTTTTTACAGCAGAGCCAGCCTCAACACCATTGATAAAAATAATCCATTCCTACAGGTTCCTTTCCCTGTTTGCTCCTTTCTCCATCCCATCTTTCCTTTCTCCTCATCATTGCAAATAGTCCAGAGGGAGCAACTGAGAAACTCCCTTGTCCGACAATAGAAGAAATAGAGGGGAAACATTATGGGTAAAGTATCTCTCAGTGTAAAGACATTCATTTGTTTGCTGGGCTTGGAAGGGTTGTTTGAAATGGAGGGTGGGTCCCTCCTATCAGAATGCCCAAATCACAACATTTCTGTGAATACTTCCAATATTCTTTGATTTCCCTACATCCTATGGACCTGTCAGGCTTACAGTGCACGAGTTCCCATCCCTGCTTCTTCTTCCCCTAAGAGTTCTCTCTCATCTGTATTCCCAAATCCATAAGACCCAAGGGCAAAGGAGTAACTACAATGGGGGCCAGAAGGGCTAGAAAGTGGGCTAGAATGAGAGGCTTGAAAATCCTAACCTACTATCTGGCTGTGCATACCCTTTCACCCAGCAGTGTTTCTATTGGGCTTATATCCCAAAGAAATCATAAAAGAAGGAAAGGGCCCCACATGTGCAAGAATGTTTGTGGCAGCTCTTTTTGTAGTGGCTAGAAACTGGAAACTGAATGGATGCCCATCAATTGGAGAATGGCTGAATAAATTATGGTGTATGAATGTTATGGAATATTATTGTTCTGTGAGAAACGACCAGCAGGACGATTTCAGGGAGGCCTGGAGAGACTTGCATGAACTGATGCTGAGTGAAATAAGCAGAACCAGGAGATCATCATACACGGCAACAACAGTACTATATGACGATCAATTCTGATGGACATGGCTCTCTTCAACAATGAAATGTTTCAAACCATTTCCAATTGTTCACTGAAGAAAGCCATATACACCCAGAGAGGGGGATGTGAAATGTGCACCACAGCATAACATTTCCATGCTCTCTATTGATGTTTGCTTGCATTGTGTTTCCTTTATCAGATTTTTTTTTCTTGTAGATATGACTTTTCTTGCACAAAAATGATGTGTGGAAATACATATACATATATTTGATTTGTCAAGTATTTTAGTATAATTAGCATGTAGTGGATATCCTGCCATCTAGGGGAGGGGTGGGGAGTAGGGGGGGAAATTTTGTAACAGAAAGCTTTGTAAGGGTCAATGTTGAAGAATGGCCCATACATATGTTTTGCAAATAAAAAGTTTTAATAATAAAAATTTAAAAAAAAGAAAATGCTAATCTACACTAATAACCTGGGCAAGTCTGTCTTAACCCTTCAGTGCCTTGAAGCACCCCAGCTCTCTTAGAAGAAATGACAGACTGGCTACTCAAGTACTGGGAGAAAGGGATTTTCCACACCTACATTGAATATCTACAGGTACAACGAACACCTGTGCCCACACTTGTCAAAAAAAAAAAAAGAATAGATGTAAATTTTGAGATTGCAAAGAATATTTTTATGAATTTAAAATATGATTTGGACAAAGGTGGGATAGGCTCCCCTAGTTGTTAGAAGGTTAATTGTCAGACTAAGGTTAAGATCTTTGATACTGCTCTGCCCCATCTCCTCTCCAACTAAGGGGACCCACAAATCTCTGATGGTTCAGCTGATGGGGAATTTTGTTTGAATGCTCTAAGCAAGGAGGAGGTGGAGGCAGGCTCAGGGTCACATCAAGGAGACAGAAAGTGAGAGGAAACACCTCTCTTCTGTCCTTTGCACTGCACACTGCAGCCTTTCCCAATATACCATCTTCTTTGTTCCTTACATCAATCCTGTGAAGAAATGGAAACAAACAGGTGAAATGGTTGTCTCAGGAAACTCAGCTCTGTCTGAGACACAATTTGAAAGTCAGCTCATCCTAATTCCAAGGCCCACATCTTTCTTCTACTTAAGACCAGAGGAGCTTCTTCAAGAGAACAACAAAAAGCCATTTCCCTTGTAGTTGAGTTTCAGATGGTTTGTGTTATCTTCCCAGAGTCTACAAAAGAGGGTTCTCTCTTGTGATCTCACTTGTATCCTAGCTGCTCCCCCTTTGAGGACAGAGGAGAAGCATCTTGTCCATCTTCTATTGCTGGCACAATGAGTTGTCTGTCCCATTCATCTCTAAACCAATGACTTCCCACAAAATACAAACTCCCTCATTCCTCCTTCTACACATATTTGGCGATCCCTACCCCCCCCCGAAAAGTCTTATCATCAAGCTTCTTACCTCTAAGAGCTTCCTGAAGATGAGAAAAACAAGGCAGCCCCTTAGCTGGTCAAGTTCTAGGTTATGCTGGGTTCTCTGTGGGTACCAGCTCTCTCTCTCTTTTCCCTCTCTTTCCTCTCTCTCCCTCACCCCCCATTTCTCCCTCCCCACCAACAGGGCTGTTGAGACTTTTGGTTCTTTATCCTAGTAACGGTTTGCGAGGTAGTCATGACAACAGATGGAACCCTTTTTCCGTTACATGCGTTACTTCCCTCCATCACCTCTGGCATTGCAGACTGGAGTATTTGTGCGGAGACAAGGAGCTCGTTACTTAGTATCCTGAACCCAAGCCACTCTGCCTCAGTTGGATTTCAAACTTCAAATTTCCCACTGATTCTCATTCAACAGGTTTGTCATTTTCCACTTAGTATATATCTTTACCAAAATCTTTGAGGAAACAAAGGCAGGAATTTGGGGAAAATGCTCTTTGGTATTTATCCCGAGAAAAGCTATGTGCATGAGAAGATTCATGAGAACCTTATCTCCCTCCCTCCCCCAAGTCTTCCTCTGGGTAGGGCCCCTGGGTGAGTCCCTGGTAACCCCCACACTAACTTCACTTTTGTTTATGCTTTTTTGGGGGTTCATATTTGATCGTAGCATTTTTAATCTACTTCTGAGAGTTGTTTCTTCCAGACTCCAAGCCATGAAGTTCCAAGTACGTGGACAACATGCAATCACCTGCCTCCTGATTCGGACACTCGGCACTCCCCTGCTGCTGAAGCTCCTACAAGTCCCAGGTCTCCCCTCCTCAGGCCGCACCCCACTGGGCAGGGCCAGCCCCTCAGCCCTCATCAGCCCACAGCAGCTTCAGAAGATGAGACCTTCATCCCTTTATCCTAAATGACTCTGGGTCTGCTCTGCTTGAGGTGGGAAGGATGGGTTAACGGCCCTGAGGCCTCCAGGCCTGGACAGTGCTGGAGTTCCATGGATAACACTGGCTGCCAGATGCCAATTGTGGGTCTTTGATGATGGGGTTTCCAAGATGGAGGGTGGGAGCTGGTGGGAGCTGGGTCTCTGACTCCTGCTCCCTTAAGCAGCATTATCTTATCACCACTTGCTTATGCACTTAAGCAATAGAATGGGTCAAGATTTCTTAGCTGAAGTGGCTCCTGAAAGTTCCTACTGATGTTCAGGGGGGGGGGGGTGTTCTGAAGGGGAGAGGGCGGGTGACATGGATCCTGAGGAGAAGGACCAGCCTGAAGGATGTCCTGGGGGAAAAATACATCAGGACTGGGGGGAAGAAAGCTTCAGAGGACTGAAATAAAGAGGGACTGAATGGGGGGAGGGGGGAGATTTCTCAGAGACTGTAGGACCCTAGGACTAAGATAAAGTCCTTTGATCCCTATTCCCAGAGGGCTCTAGGGCAAGAAAGATCAGATCCTAGGCCTAAGTTTCAGGAAGTCACATGAACCACAGGAAGTAGACAGCACAAGTGACCATTAGTCGAAGATTACTTCCTTTTCAGCCCATCCAATGAACACAAGTCTTTTGCTATTTAATCCATTCCTTGTTCCAGCCCTTCGGTGGCTTTCTTTGCATCTTTTTGGGTTATGTTGGAAGGACCCCTGTTCTGCCCCAAGTCGTCCATATTTATCCAACTCTATTTGCCCTGAGACACAAAGTTGTTCAATTTTGTTGGGAAATTGGGAGAGCTAGAATTGAACAGTCTCTTCTGGATCTTCTTTTGAGAATCTGCCACAGGTCAGTGGCTTAACAAAGCATGAAAATGGACCTTTTAGCCTGGATCCTTCTCCCTGGAGCCTTTGGGAGGAGGGTTTGGGGACATTTGTAGGAGAAGACTTGGATTGGGGGCCAAGGCAGAATGGACTTTAGTGGTCCTCTTGCAATGAGAACTGGCTGATTTGCCAGGAATCACTGGGATGGTTTCAGGATTATTGTGGATATAATAGGTTTGCAGGGTTCTTCCAGTAATTGAGGCACTGACAGAGTCAAGAGGAGGAACTGCAAAAGTCAAATTTCAGATCCATGAGGGGCTCTACAGGTTTTTATGGTTGGTTACTGACTTAGCAAGAACAACATCCTCCTTCCCCTTGAGGTCAGATACTTGCTCTTTGTTGGAGCCTAAGGGTGCTACAAAGTGAGGGGGATCTCAGGGTATTACTGATGTTGCCTGCTGGAACAGGCTCTTCTGCTGCTCCTGGACCAAGTTTTTGAATGAAGAAGGGAAGATATGAGCAAAGGGGAAGGAATCAGGAAACAGACTGTGGGTGGGAAAGATAGTAGCAGTACAGGATTTATGATCTACCAAGAGTGATTCCTGGCCTTTGAATCATGTTTTCCTCATTCTTGCAGTCAAACACTTGCTCACTGGTAGAACCCCAGACTTCAATACGGTGACAGGGACTTCAGATTATAAGTGATTTTGCTTGTTGGTTCAGGCCCTTCTGCTTCTTATGTACCAAGTACGTGAATGAAGAAGGGAAGATATGAGCAAAGGGGAAGGAATCAGGAAACAGACTCTGGCTGGGAAAGATAGTAGCAGAAGAGGGATTAGGATCTACCAAGAGCCATTCCTAACCATTGAATGATGTCCTCCTGGCTCTTGAAGATAGATACTTGTTCATTGGTAGAGTCCCAGAGTTC
>JAJPUD010034230.1:0-10955 GCA_023553655.1 Myrmecobius fasciatus
CTTTTTTCTCAGCAGTCCATGGAATCTATACAAAAATTGACCATGTGTTAGGGCATAAAAACCTCAAAATCAAATGCAGAAAGGCAAAATAGTAAATGCATCCTTTTCAGATCATGATGCAATAAAACTCACATGCAATATAAGGCCAGGAGAAAATAAACCAAAAGTTAATTGGAAATTAAATAATCTAATCCTGAAGAATGAATGGGTGAAAGAGCAAATCATAGACACAATCAATAATTTCATCCAGGAGAATGACAAGGGGACAACATACCAAAATTTGTGGGATACGGCCAAAGTGGTTATAAGGGGCAATTTTATATCTCTAGATGCTTACTTGCATAAAATAGAGAAAGAAAACATCAACGAATTGGGCTTATTATTAAAAAAAAAGCTAGAAAAAGAATAAATTAAAAACCCTCAATTAAATACCAAATTGGAAATTCTAATAATAAAAGGAGAAATTAATAAAATTGAAAATAAGAAAACTATTGAATTAATAAATAAAGCTAAGAGTTGGTTCTACAAAAAAACCAACAAAATAGATAAGCCTTTAGTTAATTTGATAAGAAAAAGGAAAGAGGAAAATCAAATTGTTAGTCTCAAGAATGATAAGGGAGAACTTTCCTCCAATGAAGAGGAAATTAGAGCAATAATTAGGAGTTACTTTGCCCAACTTTATGCCAGTAAGTTTGATAATCTAAATGAAATGGAGCAATATCTACAAAAATATAGATTGCCCAGGTTAAAAGAAGAGGATATAAATTATTTAAACAGCTCCATATTAGAAAAAGAAATAGAACAAGCTATTAACCAACTCCCTAAGAAAAAATCTCCAGGGTCAGATGGATTTGCATGTGAATTCTACCAAACATTCAAAGAACAATTAATTCCAGTACTATACAAACTATTTGAGAAAATAGGGACAGAAGGTATACTGCCAAATTCCTCCTATGAGACTGATATGGTGCTGATAGCTAAACCAGGTAGGGTGATAACCGAGAAAGAAAAGTATAGACCAATTTCCCTAATGAATATGGAAGCAAAAATTTTAAATAAGATATTAGCAATGAGATTACAGAAAGTCATCCCCAGGATAGTACACTATGACCAAGTAGGATTTATACCAGGGTTGCAGGGCTGGTTCAATCTTAGGAAAACTATCAGCATAATTAATTATATTAATAACCAAACTAACAAAAACCATATGATTATCTCAATAGATGCTGAAAAAGCATTTGATAAAATCCAACACCCTTTCCTATTAAAAACACTAGAGAGTATAGGAATAAATGGGCTTTTCCTCAAAATGATCAGTAGCATCTATTTAAAACCATCAGCAAGCATCATATGTAATGAAGACAAACTAAAACCATTCCCAATAAGATCAGGAGTGATACAAGGCTGCCCACTGTCACCAGTACTATTTAATATTGTATTAGAAATGTTAGCTTTAGCAATAAGAGAAGAAAAAGAGATAAAAGGAATCAGAGCAGGTAATGAAGAAACCAAATTATCACTCTTTGCAGATCACATGATGGTATACCTAGAGAACGCTAGAGACTCAACTAAAAAACTACTAGAAACAATTCACAACTTTAGCAAAGTTGCAGGATTTAAAATTAATCCACAAAAATCATTAGCATTTTTATATGTTACAAACAAAGTCCAGCAGCAAGAGATACAAAAAGAAATTCCATTCCAAATAACAGGTGATAGGATAAATTATTTGGGAATCTATCTGCCAAGGAAAAGTCAGAAACTATATGAACTAAACTACAAAACACTTTCCACACAAATGAAATCAGGCCTAATCAATTGGAAAAATATTAAGTGCTCATGAGTAGGCAGAGTGAACATAATAAAATGACAGTACTACCCAAACTAATCTACTTATTTAGTGCCACGCCAATCAAACTCCCAAGAAATTATTTTACAGATCTAGAAAAAAATAGTAGCAAAGTTCATTTGGAAGAACAAAAGGTCAAGGATTTCAAGGGGATTAATGAAAAAAAAAGGCAGATGAAGGTGGCCTTGCTGTACCAGATGTAAAACTATATTATAAAGCAGTGGTCATCAAAACCGTTTGGTACTGGCTAAGAAATAGAGCAGTTGATCAGTGGCACAGGATTGGTTATCAGGACAATCTAGGCAATAATCTTAACAATTTAGTGTTTGATAAACCCAAAGACCCCAGATTTTGGGATAAGCACTCACTATTTGGCAAAAACTGCTGGGAAAATTGGAAACTAGTGTGTAAGAAATTAGGGCTTGACCCATACTTAACACCACATACCAAGATAAGATCTAAATGGGTTCATGATCTAGATATAAAGAGTGACTTTGTAAGCAAGTTAGAGGAACGTAATATAGTTTACCTCTCAGACCTGTGGAGATGGAATAAATTTATGTCCAGTGAAGATCTGAAACTCCTAATTGAACACCTGATGGATAATTTTGATTATATTAAGTTAAAAAGTTTCTGTACAAATAAAACTAATGCAGACAAGATTAGGAGGGAAGCATCAAATTGGGAAATCATCTTTACATTTAATGGTTCTGATAAAGGTCTCATTTCTAAAATATATAGAGAATTGTATCATATATATAAGAATTCAGGCCACTCTTCAATAGATAAATGGTCAAGGGATATGAACAGACAATTTTCAGATGATGAAATTAAAACCATCTCTAGTCATATGAAAAGTTGCTCCAAATCACTATTGATCAGAAAAATGCAAATTAAGACAACTCTGAGGTACCACTACATACCGGTTAGATTGGCTAAAATGACAGGAAAAGATAACAATGAATGTTGGAGGGGATGTGGGAAAACTGGGACACTAACACATTGTTGGTTGAACTGTGAACGGATCCAACCATTCTGGAGAGCAATTTGGAGCTATGCTCAAAAAGTTATCAAACTGTGCATACCCTTTGACCCAGCAGTGTTTCTACTGGGCCTATATCCCAAAGAGATCTTAGAGGTGGGAAAGGGACCCAAGAATGGGTGCAAGAATGTTTGTGGCAGCCCTTTTTGTAGTGGCTAGAAACTGGAAACTGCAGGGATGCCCATCAATTGGAGAGTGGCTGAATAAATTATGGTATATGTATGTTATGGAATATTATTGCTCTGTAAGAAACGACCAGCAGGACGATTTCAGAGAGGCCTGGAGAGACTTGCATGAACTGATGCTGAATGAAACTAACAGAACCAGGAGATCCTCATACACAGCAACAACAGTATGACATGATGATCAATTCTGATGGACATGGCTCTCTGCAACAAAAAATTGTCTCAAACCAGTTCCAATTGTTCACTGAAGAAAACCAGATATACCCAGAGAGAGGGATATGAAATATGGACCTCAACGTAACATTTTCATGCTTTCTATTGATATTTCCTTGCATTGTGTTGCCTTTCACTGATTTTCTTTTTTTTTTCTTGCATAACTTTTCAAGTATTTCAACATTATTAACATGTAGTGGACTTCCTGCCATCTAGGGGAGGGGAGGGGACTGGGGGTAAAATTTGTAATGGAAAGCCTTGTAAAGATCAACGCTGGGGAACTACCCATACATATGTTATACAAATAAAAAGCTTTAATAAAAAAAAAAGAAAGAAAATCAAAGGGAGAGGTAGAGGTAAATTGGCAAAAACAAATTTCCACCCTTCCCTAGGAAATCCTAAGATTTGAACATTAAGGAATTTTGAGGATGGTAAATAAGAGGCCCACAAAGCAGAAGGGATTTATCTAAGATCATATAGGAGGTAAGAGCCACATAAAAACCTAGGTATTGTGCCTCTGAATTCAGAGGCAGTTTGGGAGCTCAGTGATCAACCCATTGAGTCTGAGTTCAAATCTAGCCTCATATACTTCCTAAAAGTGTGACTCTCAGCAAATCACTTAACTTCTGTCTGCCTGAATTAGCTCATCTATAAATTGGGTAGGTAGGTGGCGCAGGAGTCAGAAAGACTCATATTCCTGAGTTCAAATGTGGTGTCAGACACTTACTAGCTGTGTAATTTTGGGCAAGTCATTTATCCCTATTTACCACAGTTTCTTCATCTATAAAATAAGTTGGAGAAGAAAATGGCAAACCACTGCAGTGTCTCTTCCAAGAAAATCCCAAATGGGGTCACAGAATCAGAAATAACTGAAAATACTGAATAACAAAACAGGAATAATAATACCTCTATAGCATTCATCACAGTATGTGACATACAATAGGTACTTAAAATTCTTATTCCCTCCTTTGTTGTCATTTTTCCAATATACTATGATGTTTCAAAAATATTTTTGCACATGAGACATGAAAGTCCTCCTATCTTTACTTCTTCAACAGACAGCTATAAAAACATCTGTGACCTATCTGAGAAATGAAAGGAAATTTATAAGATATCACTCCCATCACCACCACCCCCATACACATGGAAGAAATACTATTCCTGAACAGTAACTTTAAGGGCAGGACAAGCAAATGCACTCATTTAGTAATAATTGAAGGAAAGTAACTTTCTGGGTCTCAGTTTATGGAGTTCTCCCTTCAGGGAATTTTTATATCTCTTTTTCCATTTGGCCAATTATGCTTTTTAAGACATTCTTCCCTTCACTGGATTTTTGTGACTCTTTTGTCATTTGACCTATTCTGTTTTATAAGGTGTGGTTTTCCTCAGTATTTTGTGGGGCCTCCTTTACCAAGCTATGAACTCTTTTTCATGATTATTTTGCACTGCATTAATTTGTTTTTGTCAATTTTCCTCTACCTCTCGCTTTGATTTTCAAAATGAATTTTTTTTTAAATCTTCCATGGCCTAAGACCAATTCATATTCTTTTGGAGGCTTGGAATATAAGATTTTGTGCTTTAATGTATTGTGATTGTATGTTTTGATCTTCCTTATCATCACAGCAACTTTCTAGGATATTTTTCTGTTGATTTTCCAGTCTATTTCCTGACTTTTAACTATATGTTAAAATGGACTTCTATTTATTCATCTTTAACTTAATGATAATACTACTTTAAGCATTAGAGAAATGAAATTTATTTTATTTTCCTCTTTCACTCATGATAATAATATTTGATAGTATTTTTCAGTTTAGAAAAGTTTTTTTTCCCCTTAAAACAAAGCCATGAGTTAGGAAAAGGAGGTATGATTATTCTCATTTTATAGAAAAGGAAACTGACACCCAAAGAGGTTAAATAACTTTTTCACAATCATATAAATTTTGAGCTTATTGTTGTTACATTAAGTCACATTTGATGATACTATAAGTAATAAGCTTTTTATACCTCAAAATAATGTATAAAATCTCTGTTTAGGGATTTTATTTTTTTATTTTTATGTTTGATGAAGGTCAGAAAGAACTGGGTCAAATGACTATCCTGATATTATTCTCATATGATATATTTTTGGTGAATAAAAATTATCTATTTGTACATGTAAAATATGTATATATACATATGTGTGCATATATGCACATATATTTCCCCTAAGTGAACATATTGGCATAAAGTTTCATATTCTTTTCCTTGAAAGAAAGCATCTTCCAGGGGACTCTAGTGTTAGACAAGATGATGACTAAGATATAGCATAAAACTCACAAGATTATCAATTTTTCTTGCTAGATCTCTTTATTTTGAAGCTCTTCTTCCTATATAATGAAGAGCTTATAAAACAGGAGATAAAGCATATTTAATCAAAATACTGAGGTACCTACGATGACATGTATTACTCAGAGTGAGAGAATCCATATTTAACTTGGTATCACCTATTAAAGACATTCTCAAATTTTTGTGTCATTCTTATATTTGCGTGATTATAGGTAATATTCATCTGTGATAATGATCTTATTCCAGTCCTCTTTGTTGAATTCTCAAGGATAATATTGAGGTTTGTGTAACATTGAGATTTGTGATCTGTTAGTTTATGAAGAATAGCTAGTATCCAGGATGTTATACTTTGTGGGATTTAGTGTTTGTGGGAATGTGTTCAAAGCTAAATTTTTACAAGCTTTAGTGACAGCTTGCACATTTTCTACCATTTCTGTTCAAGGTACATTTCCTCAACAATTATTGTTACTTAAAAAAGAAATTTTCTGTAGTTTCTGATAGTAATGACCAGATCTTTGATCACTATCATAAATACCTTGATTTCTTCACACAATTTTATGATTATTTTGTTGATGTCATCATCATTTTCATTATCCTGAAGTTACTACTCCTAAATCTAAATGACAAAAATTTTCAGAGTACATGAGGCCCCAAAAGTGTGTAGATGATAAATAACCCAAACAACTAATGAGTCAATGGTCTAGATAGAAGAACTGAGAAATATAAGGTAAAAACAAGCAGGAAATTCAATGTATCTTAAAAAAATGCCAATCTAGCAATCAAAGACTGAAATTACAGTCCAAATAGTAAAAGAAACTGTGGGAAATGTCAAGATAGGGACAAAAATGAAATGGGACATGGAAGTTTGGTGGAGGAAATGAGTACACAGTATTATGATTCATATAGTGAGAACCAAAAATAAGAATTTGCAGGAACAAAATTGATTCTAGAAAGCGGGACATGGAAAAAGAAAAGAGGATATAAGTAACAGAGAAGTACCCCCTCCCCGAGGCAATTGGGGTTAAGTGACTTGCCCAGGGTCACACAGCTAGGACGTGTTATGTGTGCGAGATCAGATTTGAACTCAGGTGCTCCACAGTTCAGGGCTGGTGCTCTACCCACTATGCCACCTGCCTGCCCCAAGAAAGATACTTTAAAAAGAGAGAAAAGAGAAAAAAAAAAGACAGAGTAGGAGAGAGGACAGACAGATAGAAAGATGTTATGCAGCAACTAGTCTGAAGCATGGCTACCAAATTATGGATGGATTTTGGTCACAATAATTCGTAATAATAATCTACTAAGATGTGGAAGGTTGAGATCAGTGTCAATGTATATTGCAATGAAACAAAAGGTCTCAAAGATTTAATAAAAAGGAGGTAATACTGAATGAGAGGCAACATATCTTCAGAGGACTATAATTTCATGATAATCCTACAGAGCCTTGGATAATTTTAGAGTCAGGTGAAAAGGGAAAAATCTTGTGCAGGATAAAAAAAATGTGATGTAAATGGGCACTTAGATGGGAGGAGGTGAAAAGAAAACAGATAAATTAACTTTTTATGTTGAAAGGAGATTATCTGTACCCAAATGCATCCAAAATCAGATAGTATTTGTGAACACAGATGTAAAACAAGAGGCTGAATAATTATTTTCAGAAGTATATCTTGATTTATATCTTGATAATAGGATTGAAAATATATACAGAGTTCTTACAACATCAAAATTCTATTTTAAATTATACTTTTGAAAGAACCATATGCTATTTATTTTAGGTTTGGGTTCAATTTTCTTATCATTTGCTAATTGTGGTATATACCTGTATATATTAGCATTTTAAATTTTAGTAAGCTATCAATTAGCAATGATTTGAAATTGGACTCCCAAGCAGAAAAAGATGCCTTTCCTGACACATGAATCATGAGTAATGAATTACTGAATATAAGAAAGAGTAATGAAGGCAACAAATCATATGTGTATGCCCCTTGTTGTTTTCATGTCTGGAAGGGGTGGTGTTGATTACTAATCTGCTTACCAGGGGAAAAGGGTTGTTATTCACTCATTTCTTTTCCTTTTTGTTGATCAAGCTGTTCTCCCTTTGGGCTTGATTTCCTCTCCAGGCACTCCCTTTATACTTGCCCTTTGAGATTGCCTTCCCTTGCAAACCACTTTCATGAAAATGGCGGAGGGAACTGCCTACAAAAATCCTAATATAAATATTCTCTCTGCTCTGGGAAGTTATAAAATGAATCAACAACATCCTTCTATAGCTTTAAGACCCGGCAAGAGGCTGTTTTCTGGGGAAAATAGCATAAGATGGTGTCCTTCTAGTGATTCCCCAACTGTTTTTCTCCTTTGTTCAGCAAAGTATATAGTTAACAGATTTCCTTACAAGTGTAAAGGGGAAAGTAAGTAAAAAAAAGTAAACAAAATTTTAACAAGCTAAGGAAAGTCCCTAATCATAGATTAGATTAAGATATCTAGCCTCTTTGAACAGAGAAATGAAAATTAGGGAGGTAGACTGGGGGAAAAAAAGGATCATAAGCTATAGGTTAGAGATTTCTACCAGTTTCAGCAAAGCAGTATTTGCCTCAGCTCTTCTTCGTTATTTGATCATACCACCTTGACCTCAGTAGTTCCATTGCCCACACATCATGGTACTTGCTCCACTGTATAACTTTTTTTTTCTTGATCAGCCTGTATTTTTATCTTCTCCTTCCCACAATTACTTAAAATATACTGGCTATTATGAGACTAAAAGACAGGCTCCTTCAGTAACAAGGATGCTAAAAAATTGAGAAAGAGAATTGAGGGAGAGCTCCAAGCCAAAGCAATTGGAATCCATCTTACATATCTTATTATATGTGTCTGGGTAATAATTGTTAATCTCTGTGATATAGAAGGATAGATACATTATTAGAACCTGAGCCAGTAATAACCAAGAAATAATGTAAATGGCTTTCTTTATTCTTTCATATTTTGCAAGTGTTCAAATATTTCAGAATTAGAAAAGTCCCTGAAGATAAAAAATGTGTATTTCTCCATATGTCATTGACTTAATTGGTATATCTTTTAAAACATAGATCACAGGTGAAAATAATTTTAGTACCCTAAAAGAATTTCTTTGAACTTTCCTCCCCCAATTATGTATTATTCTTTTTATTTGGTCATTCTATGACCCTATTAAATAACAAATAGCAAAGGAATTTTACCCTCTCTATTTAGTTCCTAAGCATCATACAACTCTTTTAAAAAAGAAAGTGAAGAATTTATCTACAGCTTTAGAATATGTCTTTTTCTATAATCACCATTATTCACTTATACATTTCTATTAGGTGCTGGTAGTTAGGATGATTTAGGATAACTTCCATTTTAATGCCATTTCCTAAAAGGGCTGTGATAACTTTTAATGTCTTAATTAATGCTGAGCCAATGCAGTTTTATTAAGTGAGAAAAAAACAACTTTTGGTTTGGAAGAATATATTTTTTCAATTTTTACATTACTAATTTATGTATAATATATTTATAATGCCATATAACCATAGAAAACTAAACAAAGGTTTTTGAAAAAACAGAAACCATATATTCTTTATGCTCTCCTCATGTCCTTTTAACAAGTGCTTACATTTTTTCAGTGATATTCCCAGTGTCTCCAAAAGAACTAGTCCTATAAGTTTTGATGGAACCATAACAGGAATTTCTGATTCTGAGACAGAGGGCAAACTTTGGACTAGGCAAGATAATAGGGAATATTATACTAAAGACTTAAAGAGTTATTGTGTGTGCCCAACAGACAACTGTAATATGCATGTAAAACAGGTGAGGATCTTTGGTAGTTGTAATGTGTTTCTCTAAACTTTAGTTCCTCAGAAGAAAGCCCTTATCATTTTGCCCTAGCTGTGACAGTAATACCTGGAGGCTTTAGTCTTGGGGAAATGTGTTTTAATGAATTAGAAAACAATAAGCAATTTAATTTTATAAAGGAGAGAGTAATGGATTTTAATCAGAGACCTGGATATAAATCCTGAGCAACCAGGGACGAGATGTGAGACCTTGGTTAATTTATCTTCACCTTCTGAAAATGTTATACTAGATAAATTCTCTTTCAGCACCAATTCCAAGTCTATAAACACATACAAATTTCTCCTTGTGAACAGGCACTTGTATTTGTTAGATGCTTACTTACTCACCTTAAGTAGGACCTATTTATACTATACCATAAAGAATGGTACTGAAATAATGAAGTCAAAGGGAAAGGGAAAAAATAGTTTCTTCCTGAAACAATGTTTTAGGCTTTTGTTTGCCTTCTACTACTCTCATGACCTATTCAGAGAATGAATTTTTCTTTTTTTTAATTTTCAAAATATTTGCACAGATACTTTTCAACACTGACGCCTGAAAAACCTTGCATTGCAATTTTTTCTCCTTCTTCCCCCCTTCTAGAAGGCAAATAATCCAATATATGTTAAATATGTGTAATTCTTCTATGCATATTTCCACAATTATCATGACACACAAAAGATATCAGATCAAAAATGAGAAAGAAAACAAAATGCAAACAAACTACAACAAAAAAGTGAAAATACTATGTTGTGATCCACACACAGTCCCTACAGTCCTCTCTCTAGAAACAGATGGCTCTCTCCATCACAAGACCATTGAAACTGGCCTGAATCCCCTCACTGTTGAAAAGAGCCATATCCATCAGAATTGATTGTAGTATAATGTTGTTGCTATGTACTATGTTCTCTAGGTTCTACTCACTTTACTTAGCATTAGTAAAGGTAAATTTCTCTAAGTTTTTCTGAAGTCATCCTGCTGGTCATTTCTTACAGAACAATAATATTCCATAGCATTCATATAACATAACTTATTCAGTCATTCTCTAAAAGTTGGGCATACACTCAGTTTTCAGTTCCTTGCCACTACAAAAAGGGCTTCCACAAACATTTTTGCATATATGGTTCCGTTTTCCTTTTCAATGATCTCTTTGAGATATAAACCCAGTAGAGACATGGATGGATCAAAGGGGATGCACACTTTAATAGCCCTTTGGGAATAGTTCCAATTGCACTCCAGAATTATTGGATCAGTTCACAACTCCCCCAAAAATGTATTAGTGTCCCACTTTTCTCACATCCCCTCCAACATTCATTATTATCTTTTCCTGTCATCTTAGTCAATTTAAGAAGTGTGTAGTGGTACCTCAGAGTTGTCTTAATTTGCATTTCTTTGCCCAATAGTGATTTAGAGTACTTTTTCACATGACTAGAAATGGTTTTATTTCTTTTCTGCATTTGATTTTGAGGTTTTTATGCCCTAACACATGATCAATTTTTGTATA
>JAJPUD010034231.1:0-10955 GCA_023553655.1 Myrmecobius fasciatus
TTTTTTTTTTTTCTTGTAGATAGGATTTTTCTTGCATAACTTCTCAAGCATTTCAACATTATTAACATGTAGTGGACTTCCTTCCATCTAGGGGAGGGGAGGGGACTGGGGGTAAAATTTGTAATGGAAAGCTTTGTAAAGATCAATGTTGGGGAACTACCCATACATATGTTATACAAATAAAAAGCTTTAATTAAAAAAAAAAAAGATAAGCAATAACATCAAGGTTGTGATTTCCTGATTTGCATATGAATAATATTTAAGTGAGCAGACTTGGAAAAAGTCACTGATCTCTCTCTTTCCCCCAAAGTCATCAGGATCCAGGGGTAAGACAATAATCAAGAAGACTGGAGGATACAGTCGGTGTTTTTGACCTTTTTAAATTAAGGGCTGTCCAAGGTCTGTTTTTCTAAGGCAAGGCCCATGATTATAGTCTAGTATACCACCACAAAAGTATTGATCCAGAAGGGGAAGATTCACAGAGCTTCTAATAAGAATAGAAATCACTTACTATTTGCTTTCACTAAGCCATCAAAACCAAAACAATGAGTAACAGAGACTTGGGCTAACCTATTTTTGTCCATTCAGTGAAATCTGGAGGGATTTTGGTTTAAAAACATAATCATATATGTTTAGAAAAAATATTTCCCAAAACAAGTAATGATGTAAAAATTAGTAAAAAACTAGTATCTGGAATGTTTTCATTCCTATAAGGCAAGTCTTTTTTTTCTTCTTTTTTTTAAAATTAGGATTCACCAGAATAATAGTAGCACTTAAATGACTCTTTAAGATTTGCAGAATACTTTACAAATGTTGTCACCCTTGATCACCAGAAGCATCTTAGAATATATGCTATTTTTTTTTTTTTGCTGAGGCAATTGGGGTTGAGTGACTTGCCCAGGGTCACACAGCTAGGGAATGTTAAGTGTCTGAGATCAGATTTGAACTCAGGTCCTCCTGACTTCAGGGCTGGTGCTTTATCCACTGTGCCACCTAGCTGCCCCCAAATATATGCTATTTTTATCCTCATTTCAAAGATGAGGAAACTGAGGCTGAGAAAGGTCAAGTAGTTTTCCTAGGATCTCTGAGCTATTAATTGTCTTAGACTCATATCTTCTTAAATGCAAGTCTAGGTGCCACTAAGTAGTGTATGTTTAAAACTGCTTAAACTTTTTACTAGAAGACCAAGCAGAGAAATGTCATCCATTCTTCCATAAGAAAAATTTTAAAAATAAATTTGAAAGAAACAGATTAGAAACAATTACTGAGGTTATCAGTATAGATAAGTAATAGTATAAAGTATCAAATAATTATTTATGTTTCAATTTCCTATTCTTTATGGTCCTTTATGCATAAAATCAAAAGCTAAATGAAACAGGAATTTGAAAGGAATTAAATAACTCAAGTAATTTCAAGTGAAGACTGACCAAAAGAGTTCATTTTACATTAATCTGTTACTTCTTCTATTAAAGAAATAGGAGCCCTATACATCTGGTAATGTATAATTAAGCCTCCTGTGGAATAATATATTTTAGCATGCAAATGAGCCAATATTTTTTCTTAAAATGCAGAATGTAGAATATGCAAAATAAAATGAAAGGAACAGAAAGAAAATCAGTTCACATTACATAAAACATCTGATAAGAAGCCTCTGAACATAATAGGATGGAATAAAACATCTGATAAAGTAACTGAAAAGGCATTCATTTCTTTCCACTTTCCATCTGCTTTGTTGTATGACCTGTAGTATCTTTTACAGCTAATATATACTTGAGTTCATTTTAAAAGGGTTCTTAAAAAGCAAACCAATCAGGTATACAAAAATGTTACTGTGACTCATTTGAGTAAAGTTGGTGAGCTGTTCTGTAGGAAAAAGGCATTCGATGGCTGATAGCCCAACTAACACGTCATAGTGGCTGATCATAAAAATGCTGATTTCACAGTCATTCATCCATTTATTCATTTATTTATTCATTCAACATAAAATGCCTGCTACATGCAGAATACTATACTTAATATATACCAAAATGAATGAAGTATAAAATTGGTTCACAAAGATCTTTAGTAGCTATCAAAAAGATCACATTATATACATACACTCACACACATACACACACACACACACACACACACACATATATATATATATATATATATATAACATTTAAAATTTTATAAAAACTCTTCAGAGCAATCCCATGAGGTAGAAGTACAAATATTATTATCTCTATTTCAGAGATAAAAACACTGAGGTTCAGAAAGATTTAATGGCCTGCCCAAATTCTCATAAGTAATATTCAGAAGAACTTAAAATATCAATTTTATTCTGCCCTTACAAGTCTCTGGAAGATGAATTTGGACATTCTGGTGTAGGCAAAATTCATTTTTCTTTTCTGGAGAGGAAATTGGGGTTAAATGACTTGCCCAAGATTATGCAGTTAATAAGTGTTAAGTGTCTGAGAGCAGATTTGAACTCAGGCCTTATTGAGTTCAGGGTCAGTGTTAGATTTTTTATCTACTGTTGCATTTACCCATTCTTTGTTTCTCTTTAAATTATATCATAAAACAAGTCAGTATTATTTAAAAATCACATATCAGTGCTTTTATTCACATATGTGAGTAAATATGTACACAAGGATATATGCATAAAACAAATACTTTATCTTAATGCAGATGAAAGAGAGGTCATTTAGTTGTTTGGAAAGAGGTAATAGAAGATTTCCTGGAGAAGGTGGAGTTCATACACACACACACACACACAAACACACACACACACACACATATATATGTCAAAGATTTTATTATTGGGTTGTCTTCAACCTAGTTTAGTCTGGTGGAGTAGGTAAGGTTAAAATAAATAATATCCATTGAATTAAATTATTCTTTCCCCAAGTAGATATCTTGGAAAAAACAATTTTTTTTTCTTGCAGAATATGAACCATGATCAATATATCAATTCATTCTGTTTTCCCTAACAAAATTTCCCCCTTATATTTATGGAGTACTTTGCAGAGACTTTATAAATTAAGGGAATATCTACATGCATGGGGAACTTCCACTGATGGAATGAGGCAATTAGCATAATGTGTTCCAATGGCCATGAAGGCAGCTAAAGCAAGTGCTATGAAGGCTCAAGACTTTAGTCAAACATCTAAGATACCAATGTCATCTACTCCATTCCTAGTCATTACCAGTCATCTCTAATTTTCTGTTGCTACTAAACTCCAATGTTCTTTGGAAGAGAGTGAAGCCAATGACTTCCCAACTCTACCTTAAATCCAATTTGTGCACAAATCAAGACATTATCTTATTATGCTATCTGTCCTTTGAAGATAAACCACAGCAGTGATCACAAAATTTTTTGCAGATTTATTATTTCAGTAGTATGGGGAATTCCTGAGGTAGAGTACCCAAGTACATATCATTCACTCCTCCATTATTTATATTATTAAAAAATCACCTAGAGCACTGAGAATTTAAGTGATTTCCATGGGATTACATAGAACAAAAAGTTAGAGATGAGATTAAGCTCATCTCTGCCTAATATTAAATAAACTTTTTATTAATGGCAACACATTGCCACTCAGTAGGATTTGCAATATCAGTTCTTACCATTTAATCACAATTTTACCTATATGATAAAAATAATTATTTGTTTTACTATTTAAACAGATAAGGAGAACATCATATATCGCAAAAAAGAGCCATTCTCTATATGATATATTAACTTAAAAATAAAGTGAAATGTGAAATTTTGTGCTGATTTAAGTATAACAGACTAAGAACTTATGTTCTGAGAAAAAGAGATAAATATCTCCCATTGTATACAAGATGTATAGTGTTCTATGGGGCATGCATATCCTTGATTCTGGCAATACATATTACAATTTACCAATTTCTAAGTTTATGGAACATGGAACAATCTCATTAAGTTTGAAGGATAGATGTGCTAACCTATTTAATTGTAAGAATACAATTCAAGGATATATGGATACTTAATTCAACAATTTCTCTAAATTTAGATGGTGTTCAAGAATGACAAGTGAAAAATTATATACTAGGGCAGAAGAAGTAACCAAACAATTACAAAACTGAAAACAACTTATTAGGAAAAAGAGCTCCTAGAAGAAATTAACCTTGTAATCAACAAGTAAAATGTGAACGGATGATTTAACTATGATTGTTAAGTATGGGTTAATTAAGATACATAATAAGATGAATGTGATAAACAATTGAAATTTTCAGTCAACATGGGTCGAATCCAACAAAAATAGAAAATATCAAATTTTATAATCTTTATTTCAGTTGACTATAATATGGGCAACAGTATTTTTAAAATAGCTTAGAAGATAAGATAAGAGCTATTATTACTGCTCTGACAGGAAGGAGAAAGAGATCTTTTCTATCTCTTTTCCTAGAAGTGCAAAGAAAAGAAAGTGCTGGAAAAGAGTCCCAAAATAGGAGCATCCAAAAGAGATAAGATGAACATGCTGTAATCTAAATAGATAATAAGGCATTAGAGGAGGACTTTTGTAAAGACAATTTTTTTTCTGTAGATCATTAAAAATATAATGTGATCATTTTTATCAGTAAATGACAAAGGATAAAATGAACTTTTCAAATTCTCAATCAAAAAAAAAGGTCTCTTAGTAGTCCAGAATAATCTATCAGTGACCTTCAGGATAGCAATAATAATAATAAAGAGAATGACAAATACAGTGATGATAGCTGGCATTGATAAATATTTAAGGTTTCTAATTTGCTTTAAAAATAGTATGGCATTATGTAAAACAAATCCAGAAGGTAGGCATGATGTTGAAGTCAATTAGATGATTATTATATTTCTATAAAATGCTGAGATAGTGAATGGAACTGAAAAAAATTAAAGTCAAACTAATCCCTGCCATTATGCAATTTGCATTCTATTGGAGAAGACCATATTCACCTATAAACTGCAGAGCAGCCAGAGGAGGACAACTGAGAAGATAAAGGATTTGAAAATAATTAGCAATTGGCAGTTTGTTGAGAATTGGACACTTTTTTTTTTTCTGGATAAGATAGGCCGGTTTTAAAAGTATTTGCAAAATAATTCAAGAATTCAAAAATTCTTGGTCTACCTGATCCCAACAGCATAATATGAATCAATGACTGGACATTTCAGAGAGTTATATTCAATTTCAATCTGAGAACAACATGCTAACAATTAATTGAACTGTCCCAGAAGGTAGACATTGTCTTTCCAGGTAATTAACTTCTTCCCCCTCCATGGAGATCCTCAAAGAAAGACTATATATGCACTTCCAATCTTATAGACCGGATTCCTTTTCAGATTTTGGCTGGATTCTTAACCTCAAAGATTATGTGAAATAATACTTCCAATATAGTAAGCATTGATCAGGCATTAAAAAATTGTGATTTCCTGTTTTAATTTTCATATTTTAAAAAGACTCTGGAGAAATTGGAAAGAATTCAGAAAAGAAGAATGCAAATGACAAAAGAGACAGAAAATAAAATCTATGAGCAAAGATCAATCTGGAGAATTTAATTAAACGTTGAAAAGCAAATTATTAACTATATTCAAGGATTTTAGAGAGACTGCTGACTTTTTGATCTGTGGCTACAAAGAAAAGACAATATAATCAACCACATTTTTTGCATGGAGGAATAAAGTTGCCAAACTATAGTAAATTCTTCAAGCAGGGTTCACTTCTGTCTTAAAATAGTCACAACTTTAAAAATGATTGTTCTAGGATAAAGGAAAATCTAGAATAAATAGAAATATAGGAATAAATTGTGAAAATTATATGCAAAGAGAACCATAACAATACATCCTAAAGTGTTTTATTTACTTTAAAGGACCATGAAAATGTCAGCTGCTATTATGATAATTGTAAATGGCTTTCTTAATTTTAGATTGTCTAGACTCTAGACCATCTCTCAACATTTTTCACAATTTCTGAAGCAAACATGTTTTAAAGAGGCAAATGGCATCATAAATGACATCCCAGATGCATAGCAAGTCCAAATCTGTGATATTTTGCTTCTCACTGACCAGTTTCCTCTCAATGTTTTATATGCTATGATGGGGCAACTAGCAATCTAAAAAATGTTGCTATTGATACAATTCAACCTCACTCCTCTGGAAGTAGATATACTCATAAAGTATCTGGTCATGCAACGATAAACTTAAGATCGGTCAGATGTGGTGACAGGACATATGCAAGATAGGACCTGCTGGTTTCTCCTTGTATTCTGACACTATAGCTAGAAAAGTATAAAATAGTGTTCCTCCTTCTATTCTTAAGACATGATATGCTTATAATGTCAGATGCATATTTCACATATTTTTCTATGTCATGTTTTGCATGCATAAGGCAAGTCCTTTTCTTGCCTAACACATACTATTGCTCCTGTATTTTCTCATCAGAAAACAAAAATATAAAGGTCAAAGAAAATGTTCCCAGGAGCATTACACTATACTTCTGCTGCTCCTAAAGTAACACATGACCCTTTCTCTTGGTGACCTTGTTCTCTATTGTTCAGTATATACAGTATCACAAAGATCATTCCACAAATTAATACTAATGATTGGATTATTAATAGATGGATATTTATTGGATTACTATTATTTAATACTAATTTATTTTAGTTATTTTATGTTAATTTCTGCATTTAGAAATAGCCATTAGTCCTCTGCAATTTATATATACTGCAATCTAAGATTGTTAGAGTGATCACATAAGACTATCCCATGCTTTCCAAAATCATTTGCCTTTTCTTTTCTGAGCTGCCAAAATCATCATTCTCAGTGAACTCTTTCTTATGTGCAAAATGATGGTATTAAATAAATTTAAAGCATGGAACACTGAACTACCAAAGAAATAAAAATGAACTCTCAGAAAACAAGTGAAAGCCCCTAATATGTGTGAACAAACTGGAAAGCAAAACAACTAAAAATTTAAAGAGAAGGAAAATAGTAAATTCTGTCTTCCAATAATTGAATGATAGTAAAAGATGAAATGGCAAAATGGGAAAAATGTAAGATAATGATTAGACAACCATTAGTTATTGAATGTTAGTGAACTGACATCAGAAGAAAGCATAGATATCCACCAATATATTGTGTGGACTCAATCTAGCAATTTTTTATAGACTTGGAAAAATCTCACAAAATCTGCATAATGGTCACATGGGTGAAATCATGTATTTTTATGTGAGCTGAGTACTTCATCTTGCACAAAACATGTCACTTTCTTCTCAAAAAATTTTAATAACTTTCTTTTTTATACCAAAATAAGATTAAGTTTTCTTCTGGCATTTAATGCCTGCAATCTTGAACTACCATGCTTAATTTATGCTATTTCTTATAATTGAGGTTAGGCTTCAATCAAACCAAACTACTGTCAATGCTTTGCCAAAAGAACTCCCTTGACGCCTCATAATCTATAGATTAAAATAAAAACACTTAGGGGCAGCTAAATGGTACAATAGCTAATGCATCAACTGGAAAGTCAGAAGAACTTGAGTTCAAATGTGATCTCAGACACTTAACATTTAATAATTGTGTGATGCTGATCAAGTCACTTCATCCCAAATGCCTTGCAAATAAAAGCATAAAAATCCCAATCCAAAAATGCTATCCTGAATGCCTTGCATATAAAAAAGTAAAAATAAAAAAATAAAAATACTTAAGCTGATATGAATCAACTTTCCCAAACTTTACAAACATTTAAGTCCAGTCAAATTGAAGTCTTTGCCATTCTTCATATCTCCTATCTTCTCTTATCTCTGACTTCCCAGGCTGACCTGATTATAGGAATAAGTTATTTCTTCATCTCTGCATCCTCAAAATTCAAGGTTCCTTCAAAAATCAACTGAAGTGTAACTTTGTATATGAAGTTTTCTTGATTTGACACATGCTAGTTCTTCCTTCTATTTAAGCTTTTATTTTATCTCTCTATCTATCCCATGTATCTATAACTAAACATTTGCTCCCCTGATAGATTGTAAGCTATTTAAAAAAAGGAATAGTTTTTTTTTTTTTTAAATTTTGTACCTAGGCAACTAGTACAGTGCTTTCACATGCTAGTCACTTGATAAATATCTACTGGATTGATGACTTCACTACATATAGGATTCATATCAGAATTCAGAGAAACAACAATACCAACCAGTGAGAAATCTTCCCCACAGGCAGCCATATTGTCATTCCCCTGAACTATTTCTCTTTTTAGGGCTATTGATTTATTGGTTGCTCATGTGTTGACAGTGCTCAAACATAGTTCCTCAGGCTGGCTGGTCAGTATTTTAATATATCTCATGGTTTCTGAAGCTTCAAAACAATTTCCTGAAGATATTACAGTTCATCACACCTTATCACCATGTCTGATTACAAATCTTTCTGCCTATTTGCTTAGACTTTGCTCTTCCTAAGTAAAAATTCCCAAAAGATATCCACAGTTGTCACTCTCTGCAGGGTGTCCTTTCCTAAATGTCTATTTGTACTCTTCTATACCTACAGATGGCTTTAGTCCTTTGCTTTCCCAGGTGAACAGCTCTTATTAGAACAAAATACTCCATAAATTCCCTTTTGTGGTAGAATACATTATTAACAAAGCATGTAGAAAAGATTTGAAGCTCCATTTATCATTTTTTTACTATATGACTCTGACCTTGATTTTAATAGAAATAGTTTTATCTCTCATGAACATTTTATTCCTTACCCCTTCAATCTGACCAGGTACATTGCTATTTTGTCTCAGAAGAAATTTTTCAG
Source organism: Myrmecobius fasciatus (assembly GCA_023553655.1). Classification (NCBI taxonomy): domain Eukaryota; kingdom Metazoa; phylum Chordata; class Mammalia; order Dasyuromorphia; family Myrmecobiidae; genus Myrmecobius; species Myrmecobius fasciatus. Next base: position 8,777 of record JAJPUD010034231.1, read on the forward strand.
CCAAATATTGTGTATTCCTTACTATCCAGGTAATGCCCCCATAACCTGAATAAATGGGACCATATCTTCCATACAATACAGCAGTTTTCCCCCAGTTATCTTATAGAACTTTAGATTTGCCTTAGGATGGGGGTGGCGGAGCCAAGATGGCAAACTGCAGACAGCGTCCTCTGTGAGCTCCTGAGACCTTCCCTCAGACCCAGACAAATTGAGCCTCCAAACTGGTTCTGGAGTGAGGGCTTCACCAAACACTTGGACTACAACGCACTTCTATCAAATATCTACTTTGAAAGAACTTCTGAGGTCAGTTTTAGATGGGCAGGGAATCGAGCAGCTCCCAGCACTCAGATGCCAGTGCACAGCCGAGGTGCAAGTCTGGGGCTGGGAAGGACCAGAAGATTTTGGGCTGCCAGGAAGTCCCTGGGAGATGCTTGGGCCACTTTGCTCTGCTTGCAGGCAGGTGCTTTGACAGGTCTACCTTTGATAAAGGGTGGATTGAGAGCAGCTGAAAGTGTGGTCCTAGTGCAGATCTAGTCAGATCAGCCCCAGACCGGAAGTCAACTCGGCAAATTGCCCCAGGGCAAATTGAAATTGCTGCTGCTGCAGAATTCCCTGCTGGTGACTGATACCTCAGCTAAACATCATGAGCAAGAAGAAGAGAGCTCTCACCATAGACAGCTTTTACAGAGTGAAACTAGAGAAGGCCCCAGATCCTCAGATTCTGAAAACAATCCCAGATAAAGCCACAAAGGTGGACTTAAGCTAGTCTCCCTTTCAGAAGGCTTACCTGGAAGATTGCATAAAGAATCTCAAAAGAGAGCTAGAAGAAGATTGGGGAAATAAACTGAGAGCGGTGCAAGAAGGAAACATCGCCCTGCAACAGAGATGTGAAAAACTGGAAAATAAGTCTGGTGAATGGGAAAAAGTCGCCAACTCACTGGAAAACAAAATTAGTGAATTGGAAAAAGACAACAATTCACTGAAAAACAAAATTGGTGAATTGGAAAAAGACAACAATTCATTGAAAAATAAAATTGGCAAAATGGAAAAAGAATTCAATGAACCAAAAAATTCAACTGTCCAGTTACAAAAGGAGCTAAAAAAAGAAAACTGAAGGAAATAATAACTTAAAAATTAAAAATGAACAAATTGAAATGAATGATTCAATAAGACTTCAAGAATCAGTCAAACAAAAACAAAAAAATGAAAAAATAAAAGAAAATATGAAATATCTCCTAGGAAAAACAACTGACTTGGAAAACAAATCCAGGAGAGACACTCTAAGGATTATTGGACTCCCTGAAAGTCACAATGAAAAAAAGAACCTTGGTACTATCTTCCAGGAAATCATGAAAGAGAATTGCCCTGATGTTTTAGAATCAGAAGGCAAAGTTGGCATTGAAAGAATTCACCGATCACCTCCTGAAAGAGACCCCAAAATTAAAACCCCAAGGAATATCGTGACCAAATTTCAGGACTATCGCACCAAGGACAAGATATTACAAACTGCTAGAAAAAAACAGTTCAAATACCAAGGAACTGTCATTAGAATTACACAGGATCTGTTAGCTTCCACACTGAAGGATCGAAGGGCCTGGAATCAGATATTCTGAAAGGCAAAATAACTTGGATTACAGCCAAGAATAAGCTATCCAGCTAGAATGAGCATCATCTTCCAGGGAAGAAGATGGTCCTTTAATGATACAGGAGAATTTCACCTATTTCTAATGAAAAGACCAGATCTGAACAAAAAATTTGACCTCCAAACACAGAACTCTAAAGAAGCGTAAAAAGGTAAAAAGGAAAGTACTTTCGAAAACTGTATCTCTACTAGGGGTATCGTTAAAGAATGGGGGTATAATTTGATTTTACTTTGATAATAATCGAAAAGAAATTACAGGTGGAAGGTATATCATACTGTAAAAAAAGGGGGGAGGGGAAAGGAGGTAAAATAAAGTAAAAATAAAAATGAGGCAAAATAAGGCAAAGTCTCATGAAGAGACATAGAAAATATAATATAATTGAGGGAAAGAAGGGAGGGTGATGAGTATTCTTACTCTCATTAGATTGGGCTCTAAAAGAGTATATCAGACACATTTGATTAACTTGGCCCTCTGTATAGGGAATTAGGAGGGGAAGGAGGAAAAGAAAGGGATAAATTAATAGAAGGATTAGGGGA
>JAJPUD010034232.1:0-10955 GCA_023553655.1 Myrmecobius fasciatus
ATGGAAATCTTTTTCTTTTTCCTATTTTGTATTTGTTTAAAGTGAATAAACTTTTTAAAAATCTTGACTATTAACCTAGGTATTAGCTAACTACCCCCACCTCACTACTGTCCCATACTAGTTTTATGCCATCTGCAAAGTTTATGAGTATGCCTTCTACCCCTTGATTTAAATCTGATACCAATGTTAAATATTCTCAGTCACTTTTCTAGTAACTGCTTAATTTATATGACTACTTTGTGTGTGGTCAACTAGTTCCAAATCCATTTAACTATACTATAACTTGGTGCTTGCCTCTTCATTTTTTCCACAAGATAACCTAAGTGGCTTTGTGAAATGCTTTGCTAAGAATCCAGTTAAACCATGTTTACATTTTAGCCCTGAACTACCAGGATTAGATCAACTGGGGTGGGGAGGAAAAGAAAGAGAAAAATTAGTTTAATGTGACCTATCCTTGAAATCATAGTTATTCACTATTTCCTCTCCCAGATATTCATTAACCATCCCTTTGAGAATTTTGTCATAAACTGAAATTAAGTCCACTGGCATATAGCTTCCAGGTAGCATTCTCTTACCTTAAAAAAAAAAAAAAAGCCATTTTCCCTCTCCAGTTCTTTACACTATTTCACCTATTCCTATGGTATTTCAGAGATGACTTAAAGTGGCTCAGCAATTATATTTGCCAATTCTTTCAGTCTCCTGGGATGTAGGTGATTTGGGTCTCAAGATTTAAACTTATCTGGGGACACCTACATAGGATTTCAATTCCCTGTTAGCCTTTTTTGTTGTCCCATTTCTAGTTCTCTAACCATTTTCTTTACCAGAGAAAACAGAAAAAAAAATGAGTTGACTAGTTCTGCTTTCTCACCACTATCTGTTGTCATTCACCCTGAGCAACAGACCTAACCTTTTTTTTTTTTGATCCTGTTTTCTGCACATTGCTAAAAAATATAAATAAATCCCTTTTTGTTTTCTCTAATTTTTTGTTTTGTTTTGCTGAGGCAATTGGAGTTAAATGACTTGCTCAAGGTCACACAACTAAGAAGTGTTAGGTATCTGAGGCAGGGCTGGTGCTCTATCCACTGTACTATCTAGCTGCCCTTTTTGTTTTCATTACTAAACCGTACCTTATTCTGAATTTGAGCACTCTTAACATTTTTCAAAAAATGTTTTATTGTTCTTTTTAGTTTTTTATTCTATAATAATTGGACTACAAGATGGTACAATGATGGATGGAGTGCCAGATCTGGGACCAGGAAGCTTATCTTCCCGAGTTAAATCTAGTATCATACACTTATTAGCTGAGTGACTCTGGGCAAGTAACATAATCCTATTTACCTCAGTTTTCTCATCTGTAAAATGAGCTGAAGAAGGAAATGGCAAATCACTCTAGTGATCACAAATGTGGATCATGAAGAAGATGCAGCTGAAAAGACTGATCAACTACAGTAATTACTAAATGCAGTTCCCTACCTCCACACCCATTGCTGGAATTGGACTTTACTTCATAACAAAAAATATAATAATAACTGAATGGCCATGTCTAACAATGTAGAAGGGGTACTATGCTTATAAACCTTCAGCTCTGTATTGAGAAGAGGAAGGAATATTTCATTATCTGTTCTCTAAGACAGGGTAAAGACAGATTCCTTTCAATATAATTTTCACTCACATTATTATAGTCATTAAGTAGATTTTGCTGTTGTTTCTGCTGCTTTAACTGCATTAGTGGATGAAGTGATCAGGACCAGGAGAACAATTTATAATAATAAAAACATTGCAAAGACAGGAACTCTGATCAATGTAATTACCAAATGCAATTCCAGAAGATTCATGATGAAGCATGTTACTGTAGTAATGGACAAATTGAGATATATATTTTGGGAACATGGCCAAATGGGGAATTTTTTTGATATGACTATGGGTATTTGCTGAAAGGCTTGTGTTTTTCTTTATATAAATTAATGGCAGTAGGAAGGGAAGATGAGAGGATAAGGTGAATTTTCATCCATTAAAAAAATAAAAAATAAAATTTATAAACATGTGTACATGTTGTATGTGTAAAATAGGGGAGATGGTACTAGGGTACAGATAATTTCAAATCCTTCTCTCTCGGTGCTAATCCTGAAATTCCCTTCTAGGCCTCTTTGATCATTGTATAATCACAGTTACTAAGTCTTTAAAATTGTTTATCTTTGCAATATTGTTGTTAATATTATAAATTGTTCTGGTCCTGTTCACTTCTCTCAGATAAGCAATTAAGTAAGTAGAAATGGAAAAAAAATTAAAATCTACCTAATGAGTATAATAATCACCACTAGATTCCTCTACTCAAGTAAGGAATATCCAAAGAAATAACCAGAATCTTTGGAGATCCTGAGATAGACAAGCCCAGTCAAACCCAAACTTTTTCCATACTGGTTGCTGCAGGAAGTTCTGAGCCACACAAGAATTCTGGGCTGAGGGGTTCTGGACTGTCCAATGTGGCACTCCTTGCTCAAACCCAAGAGCACCTGAGCTTACCCTAATAATTCCCCAAATCCTTGGCTAGCTGTCCGAGTAGCCTTGGAGGGAACAGCTTCAAGGAATTCTAGGCTAATTCAACCCTAGACTCCAGGAAACCGAGCCTGAGGCTATCTCATCCCCATCCAAACCCTAACCCAGTCCTAATCTAGAAGAAAAAAGCCTCAAGGCATTCTAAGAAAGATCTAGTTTAGCATCAGTGGATTCCCCATCTACCCACCTTAGCAAACAGTGGGAGAAAGATCTTAACCAAAATGCAGCTGGAGGAGTCCCTAAAATCTGGGGTAAGAGTCTCCTTAATTAGTCACTTAGCTGGAGGGGAGACAGACCTCCGGCAAGCCTAGGGAAACAGGGAAAGGGAGAATCCCCTGGATTAAGCCCATCACGTGAGGAGGCTGGGGTCCCTTGGAGGAGGACCCTAGTCAGGACCATTTACACAGCATTAACCAGGTCCCACCCACACCATTCAGTTTAGGGGCTTGCTCCAAACACACTCCCACCCCCAACAACATGTAAAACAAGGGAGACACACACAGCACAAGTAAATATTTTGGTTTCAGAGACCTTGGGAAACAAGTCCAAGTAAAAACCTCAGGGAAAAAAAATGCATCAGGCAGAGTCTAGAGGAGTACCTGGAGGAATAATACAAGACATAGAATGGAAAAGAAAAGGATGACAAGGAAGATCAACAACTTTAAGGACAGGAAGGCCCAGAAAATTATAATGGATCAGATGGAAGGAAAATGAGTCAACAATAAACAAGAAATATCAAAGCAAAACAAAAAAGAATTGCAAAAAGCAAAGAAAATTTAAACAATATAACAAAAACAACGGACTTGGAAAACAAGTCAACTGAAAGTAAAATAATTTAGAATTATCTATAAATTATGATCAGGAAAAAAAAATCTGGATACCATATTTTAGGAGATTACAAGAGAAAATTGCCCAGTTCTGAAGGGAAATATTATATATTTAGATATGTATGTACTTGCAATTTTACATTTGAATTTTTAATTGATATATTTACATGTATCTAAAGGATTTTATCAACCATAAAAGAACAAATCAATGAATTATTCACATAGTTACAATTCTAAAAATGTGAATAGCAACAAATAAAAAAATCTCCAACTAAATAACACAGTAGAAATTCTGAAAATTAAGGAAGACTCTTTTAAAAGCAAAAAGACTATTAAGTTTCTTTAAAAAAACAAATAACAAACACCAAACTAGGAGCTGATTCTCTTCCCCCCCCCAAACAAAGCTAATTAAAAGATAAACAGGATTTTTCTTTTTAAAAAAGAAAAACCAAGCTGCTTGTATCAAAAATTAAAAAAAAGAGAACTGACCAAAAAAAAAAATACAGAGGAAAGAAAGAAATCATTAGAAACTATTTTGCTCAAACATGTGTTATTAAAATTGATAATTTAGAGGAAATAGATATCTGTTTAAAAATAATAAAAATCCAGATTTAGAAAAGAATTAAATCATTATTTATTTATTTATTTATTTATTTATTTGCTGAGGCAATTGGGGTTAAGTGACTTGCCCAGAGAGACACAGCAAGGACATGTTAAGAAGAATTAAACAATTTAAATAACCTAATATCAGAAGAAGAAATTGAACAAGCTATAAAAGAAATTGCAAAGAATTAAACTCTAGACCTATGAATAGAAAATGAATTCTATCAAAAATGCAAAGAACAATTAATTTCAATATTACATGAACTTTTTTAAGTAATAAGAAGGCTCTTCTAATTTCTTTCCATGATACAAATAATCTTGACAACTAAACAAAGGAAAGATAAAGCAAAGAAAAAAAATTATAAATCAATATTCCTAATGGGGTTAGCCAGATGCCACAGTGGATAGAACACTGGTCTTGAAGTCAGAAAGACCAGAATTCAAATGTGACCTCAAATACTTTATAGCTGAGTAACTCTGAGCAAGCCATTTAAACCCCTGTCTGCAGAAAACTGGAAAAGAAAATGGTACTTTGCCAAGAAAACTCCTTGGTTATTTATTTAGTCCATAGGGTAATGAGTCAGATACAACTGAACAACAATTCCTAATGAACATTGAAGCAAAAATTTAAATAAAACATTAGCAAGTAGGCTACAACAATATATTTTTGCAACAATATGTTATTTCCAGCTTGGATTTATAACAGGACTGTAGTATTGGTTCAATATAGAAAGATAAATATAATAAACAATCTTAATATTATAAATAATTTAAACATATGATTATATCAATAGGTATCAAAAAGACTTTTAACAAAATTCAACACTCATTTATGTGAGAAACTTTAGAAATCATAGGAATGAATGGACTTTTCCCTAACATAATAAATAGCATTTATCTTAATTGAAGAACTGGCATAGTATGTAGTAGAAAAAATTAGTGATCTTTTGAATAAGATTAGGGATAAAGCAATTATGCTCAATATTACTACTACTATTTAGCAGAAAGGTAGACACATTAACTATAGCAATAAAATAAGAAAAACAAATTAAAAAAAATAAATATAGGCAAAGGGAAACAAAAGTATCACTTTTTGTAGCTGATATGATTAACTTAGAGAATCCTAGAATCAATTAAATAGTTAATTGAAATGATAATTGCATCAAAGTTGAAGAATGTAAGAATTTTATGGAAATCATTGACATTCCTATACATAGCCAACAAAATCTAGCAATAAGGACTAAAAAGAGAAATTCCATTAAAAAAAAAAACAACTATGTTGTTACTGCTGCTATTGTCTTTAGTTATATCCAATTTTTCGTGACCCCATTTGGGGTTTTCTTGGCAAAGATACTGGAATGGCTTGTCATTTCCTTCTCCAGCTTATTTTATAGATGAAGAGGTTGAGGTAAAGAGGGTTAAGTGACTTGACCGGGATCATACAGCTAGTGTCTGAGATAATTTTTTTAAAACTTTATTAAAGCTTTTTATTTATAGAACATATGAGTGATTTTTCTACATTGATCTTTGCAAATTTTTTTTGGTTCCAAATTTTTCCCCTCCTTCCCCCCACCCCCAGCTAGATGACAGGTAGTCTAATACATGTTATATATGTTAAATTATATAATAAATCCAATATATGTATACATATCTATATAGTTATCTTATTGCACAAGAAAAATCAGATCTAGAAAGAGAAAAAAAAAACAACCTAAGAAGGAAAACAAAATGCAAGCAAATATTCACAGAAAGCATTAAAATGCTGTCTTGTGGTCCACACTCAGTTCTCACAGGCCTCTCTCTGGATGTATATGACTATCTTCATCACTGAACAATAGCAACTGGTTTGAATCACCTCATTGTTGAAGAGAACCATGTCCATCAGAATTGATCATCGTACAGTCTTGTTGCTGTGTATAATGGATAATTTTTTTTAACATTTAAACTTTTTATTTTCAAAATATATACATGGATAATTTTCAGTATTCACCCTTATAAAACCTTGTGTTCTGATTTTTTTCCCTCCCTTCCCCACCCCCTCCTTCAGAGGGCAAGTAATCCAATGTATGTTAAACATGTACAATTCTTCTATACATATTTCCACAATTGTCTTGCTGCACAAGAAAAATCAAATCAAAAAGAAAAAAAATGAGAAAACAAAAAACAACAAAAAGTTGAAAATGCTATGTTGTGGTCCACACTCAGTTCCCACAGGCCTTTCTCTGGGTGTAGATGGCTCTCTTCATCAATCAACAGTTGGAACTGGTTTGAATCATCTCATTATTGAGAAGAGCCACGCCCATCAGAATTGATCATATAGTCTTGTTGCCATGTATAATGATCTCCTGGTTCTGCTCATTTCACTCAGCATCAGTTCATGTAAGTCTCTCCAAGCTGAAAAATTCAGCAACATGTGTCTTCCTGATTCCAGGTCTGGCACTTCATTGTCCTATCTAGCTGCTCTGGCTTATACATGATGACCTCTTAACAACAAATGGTCATCCAGACTCCATTTCACAACTTTCACTGATAGAGAGCTCATGTTTTCCCGAGATGGCCCATTATCATTTTATACAACTTTAATTGTTGTATAATTTTTCCTTATATCAATTTGAAGTTGGACTCTAAAATTTCCATCTATTGTTTATAGAGTTCCATTCTCTGGACCAAAATAAAACAAACAAACAAAAAAAAGATGAAATCCTCTGCCAAAAACCAATTCTTGAAATGTTTAAGAATAAGTATTAATCCCTCCTTGGTCCTCTCATCTTCAAAGACTATTTAAAATTTTTGTCTGAAACCCAGCACCTTGTATATAGTAGGCACTTAGTAAATATTTATAGACTAGAATAGAATTAAATATTCCCAGTTACTTTAACTAGTACTTATGTGACATAGTTTTGAGTCCCCTCACCTTCTGATCACAGTACTGGTTTGTATTCCAACTTATTAATATCTTTCCTAAGATGAAATAAATTCAGTTTCCAGATGTGCTCTGATCAAGAAAGGCTATAATGGGACTATTATTATTGTTATTATTTTTTATCACAGTCTAAATTCTCATTGCTCTTTTGCCTGCTTTCCTACTCTATTGACAGATATTGAATTTGCAATCCAATAAAACCCCCAGTTCTTTTTTTCACATGAATTATTCTCTATCCATGCCTTCCTCATCCGAAAGTGGCTGATTTTTCCAAACCAAGTGTAAGACTCTTATTAAAATTAATTTTATTAGATTCTGCCCAGAGCTCTAACCTACTGAGCTCTCCCCCCCCAGTTGTATCTTACTTCTATCATCCCAGCTTTATATGAACTACAAATTTGAAAAGTAGGCCATCTGTATCTTCAACTAAATCACTGATAAAAATATTGAACAAAACAAGGACAAGAAGAAATGTTTGGAGAAATCCATTAGAGATGTCACTTATTGTTGACATGGGTAATTAGTCACTACCCTTTGGATCTAAGGTTTAATCAGTTTAAAATCCATATAATCTCAAGGTCATCTAGCTTATATTTCACCAACTTGTCTAAAAGAATATCACAGGAGATGTTGTGGAGAGCCTTGATGAAATCAGGGTTTACTGTGGGACATTCTTTGGATCTAATTAGTCCAGTAACCTGAGGGCTTGTCCTTCCAAAATAGTGAAGTAGCTAGAAATTCTCTTAGGGAGTTTCCATTCTGCATTGGAACCTTGGGTTACTTCACTTCTGGTTTTTCCCTCTTTTTGCTACATCTCCTCTTTTCTACTAGATGCTCATGCTCTCACTGTCTTTAGGATGGGAGAAAAGAGAAATTTATTGAATTTCCTGACTGAAAGTATTAGGTTATTAATGTGTAGTTAAGGAGAGGGGGAGGCAGGGAAGAAAGGGAAAGGGATTAGCATTAAAAAAAATACCTAAAGAAGAGAACTGGACCAAGTATTTATAAACTAAGCAAGATTTGAAAAATGCATCCTTCCTGGCATGGTTGAGAGCCTTCATTATGAAAACAAAACTTATCACAAAAAGAAAATTATGTGCCTTGGTGAAGAACTTTCTGGCATATATAGACCTGCATTTACAAAAAAAAAAATGACATTAAAAAGTATTCTGACTTTGTGCCCCACTCCTTTTATGGACCTAGACAGAGGTCTAGCTTTCTTACTCCTCTATTTTACTGCTTTCCTAAAAAGGTAATAATAACATAGAAGAGTGAATCATTCAGGGGATTGTGGCATGCTTAGGAATTGGGGTGAGAGAGACCTTTTAAAATTTTTTTAAATTAAAGCCTTTTATATTCAAAATATATACATGGATAATTTTCAACATTCACCCTTACAAAACTTTGTTCTATTTTTTTCCCCTTCCTTCCCATCATTCTCTCCCCTGGATATAAATTAAACATGCAAAATTCTTCCACACATATTTCCACAAATATCATGCTGCACAAGAAAAATCAGATCAAAAGGGGGAAAAATGAGAAAGAAAACAAAAAGCAAGCAAACAACAACAAAAAAGGTGAAAAATACTATATTGTGGTCCACATTCAGTTCCCACTATGCCAGAAAGGCCTTTTTGGGTAGTGCTAAAATCCCACCTTGTAGGTAATAGACTATGCCTGTGAAACCTGGCCATTTCAGGAAACTGAATCCCTTCCATTTGAGTTGTTTAGGAAGATTCTGAAGATCATCTGGCAGGATGAACTACCGGATGCTGAGGTCCTTTCTCAAACTAAGCTTCCAGCTCTACTGCAGAGAGCACAACTCTGTTGAACTGGCCATATTGTTCCAATGCCAAATGTCTGCTTGCCCCAACAATTTTTTTTATGGAGAACTCACAGAGGGCAAGTGCTCACAAGGAGGTTAGAAAAAACAATATGAGAACACTCTCAAGGTGTCTTTTTAAAACTTTAGAATTGATCGTATGACATGGGAGACACTGGCACCGGACTGCCCAGCATGGTGTGCCCTTGTTAGAAAAGGTCCTGCACTCTATGAGCAAAACAGAATGGAATTAGCCCTGAAGAAATGCAAATGTGCAAAGTTAGAGAAGCTCTGCCATCGGTTGGACACAAATAGTCCCTAGGAATCTTCGGGATGGCTTCTCTAACTTTGCACTTTTGTATCACTTTAACAACCACAGGAAATCATTCATACCCCCTTTCTTTCTTTCTTTTCTTTTTTTTTTTTTTTTTTTAGGCAATTGGGATTAAGTGATTTGTCCAGGGTCACAGCTAGAAAATGTTAAGTGTCTGAGACCAGATTTGAACTCAGGTCCTCCTGAGTTCAGGACTGGTGCTCTATCCACTGCGCCACCTCGCTGCCCCTACCTCATTTGTTTTTAAAGCTTTTATTGATACCTTTTTTTTTCAGTTATGCAATCTTATTTCAGGTTTTTTGTTTGTTTGTTTGTTTTTCTTTTTTTTTAAATTTTATTTTATTTGCATAACATATGTGTGGGTAATTCTTCAACAATAACCCTTACATAGCTTTCTGTTACAAAATTTTCCCCCCAACTCCCCACCCCTCCCCTAGATGGCAGGATATCCACTACATGTTAATTATGTTAAAATATTGGCAAATCGAATATATGTATACATATTTCCAAACTTATCATTGTTGTGCAAGAAAAATCTTATCTACACAAACGATATATCAGATAAAGGAAACACAATGTAAGCAAACATCAATCAAGGAGTATGAGAATGTTATGTTGTGGTCCACATTTCGCATCCCTCTCTCTGGGTGTATATGACTTTCTTCAGTGAACAATTGGAGGTGGTTTGAAACATTTCATTGTTGAAGAGAGCCACGTCCATCAGAATTGATCGTCATATAGTACTGTTGTTGCCGTGTATAATGATCTCCTGGTTCTGTTCATTTCACTCAGCATCAGTTCATGTAAGTCTCTCCAGGCCTCTCTGAAATCATCTTGCTGGTCATTTCTTACAGAACAATAATATTCCATAATATTCATATACCATAATTTATTCTTGCTGGTCATTTCTTACAGAACAATAATATTCCATAATATTCATATACCATAATTTATTCAGCCATTCTCCAATTGAAGGGCATCTATTCAATTTCCAGTTTCTAGCCACTACAAAAAGGGCTGCCACAAACATTCTTGCACATGTGGGGTCTTTTCCTTTCTTTATGATTTCTTTGGGATATAAGCCCAATAGAAATGCTGCTGGGTCAAAGGGTATGCACAGTTTGATAACTTTTTGAGCATAGCTCCAAATTGTTCTCCAGAATGGCTGTATCCGTTCACAGCTCCACCAACAATGCATCAGTGTCCCAGCCCTCCCACAACCCCTCCAACATTCATCATTAACTTTTCCTGTCATTTTAGCCAATCTGACAGGTGTGAAGTGGTACCTCAGGGTTGTCTTGATTTGCATTTCTCTGATCAATAGTGATTTGGAGCACCTTTTCATATGACTATAAATAGTTTTAATTTCATCCTCTGAAAATTGTCTGTTCATATCCTTTGACCATTTATTGATTGGAGAATGGCTTGAATTTTTATAAATATGAGACAATTCTCTATATATTTTAGAGATGAGACCTTTATCAGAACCCTTAAATGTAAAGATGATTTCCCAATTTATTGCTTCCCTCCTAATCTTGTCTGCATTGATTTTGTTTGTACAAAAACTTTTTAACTTAATATAGTCAAAGTTATCTATCTGGTTTTCAATTAAGAGTTCCAGTTCTTCTTTGGACATAAATTTATTCCATCTCCACAGCTCTGAGAGGTAAACTATATTATGTTCCTCTAACTTGTTTACAAAATCACTCTTTATATCCAGATCATGAACCCATTTAGATCTTATCTTGGTATGTGGTGTTAGATGTGGGTCAAGCCCTAATTTCTTCCACACTAGTTTCCAGTTTTCCCAGCAGTTTTTGTCAAATAGTGAATACTTATCCCAAAAAGCTGGGGTCTTTGGATTTATCAAAAACCAAATTGCTATAGTTA
>JAJPUD010034233.1:0-10952 GCA_023553655.1 Myrmecobius fasciatus
ATCTATGGAGATAATCATATGGTTTTTATTAATTTGGTTATTAAGATAATTGATTATGCTAATAGTTTTCCTAATATTGAACCAGCCCTGCATTCCTGGTATAAATCCTACTTGGTCATGATGTATTATCCTGGGGATGACTTTCTGTAATCTTGTTGCTAAAATCTTATTTAAAATTTTTGCATCAATATTCATTAGGGAAATGGGTCTATAGTTTTCTTTCTCAGTTTTCTCCCTACCTGGTTTAGCTATCAGCACCATATCTGTGTCATAGAAGGAATTTGGTAGTACGCCTTCTTTCCCTCTTTTTTTGAATAGTTTATATAGATTGGGATTAATTGTTCTTTGAATGTTTGTTAAAATTCACATGTAAATCCATCTGGTCCTGGAGATTTTTTCTTAGGGAGTTGATTAATAGCTTGTTCTATTTCTTTTCCCGAAATAGGGCTATTTAAATAATTTATTTCCTCTTCTGTTAATCTGGGCAATCTATATTTTTGTAGATATTCCTCCATTTCATTTACATTATCAAATTTATTGGCATAAAATTGGGCAAAGAAACTCCTAATTATTACTCTAATTTCCTCTTCATTGGAGGAAAGTTCTCCCTTATCATTTTTGAGACTAATAATTTGATTTCTAATTCTTAATATATTATTTTCTTCAGTTAGCTTTTTAAGCTCGTTTTGTAATTGGCCAAGTTGTTCATTGCATACTTTTTCTCTTTCACCGATTTTGTTTTTCAGTGAATTGGTGTATCTTTCATATCTATTTTGTAGGTCATTATATCCTTCTTGCAAAGATATCAATTCATTTCCCCATTTTTCTTCTAACCCTTTTTTGAGATTCTTTAAGCAATCTTCCATGAAAGCCTTGTGAAATTCGGACCAGGTCATGTCTCCCTTTGTGGCTTTCTTTGGAGTTGCTTTACCTTTATGAACCTCAGGATCTGAAGTCAGCCTTTTTCTCTCTCTCCATAAATGCTGTCTATGTTGATAGTTTTTTTTTTTTATTCATTAAAAAAATGCTTGAGGTCTGTTTAAAACAGAGGAGTGAGAGCTGCTTTAATTTGCCCTGGGACAGTTTGGCTGATTGACTTCTGGTGCTGGGCTGTCCAAGCCAGCTCTGGCATTTGCAGTTCCTTAAAATCTACTTTTTACAAAAGGCAGATATGCTAAAGCACCTGCCCGCAAGCAGGGCAGGGTGGCCCAAGAGCCTTGCAGAAACTTCGCAGGTGCTTAGAATCTGCCATGCTGAGTCTGGCCTGTTTCCTGCCCTCTCCCGGAGCTGCTGTCTGACCTCTGCAAACTGACCAACCCCCTGCCCTCTGAAACAGACCAGTTCTGAAGGTCTTCCAAGGTGAATCCTTCTGGGAATGTGTTGTAGTCCAAATATTTGCGGGTACTTTGACTCCAGAACCAGTTTAGACACTTAATCCGCTGTTGTTTTGAGAGAAGGTCAGAAGAGATCACAGAGAGTCGTGTCTTTACTCCACCATCTTGGCTCCACCCCCCCTTGCATATGTTTTGAAAATAAAAGAAGCTTCAATTTAAAAAAAATCAAGAGAATGCAAACAATTGAGTAATAACTAAACAAGGTATGGTTTATGATTTTAATGGAATTCTATTGAATTAAAAGAAATGGGAAATATGTTTTCAGAAAAATCTGGGAAAACTTGCATGAATTGATTCCAACTGAAATGAGTAAAACCATGAGAATATTGTATGTAACCAGCAAAATTGGGCAATAATCATTTGTAAATGAAATCTGTTCTGAGCAATACAATAATCCTAAACAATTCAAAAAAACTCATGAGGAAATGTTATCCACCTCCAGTGAAAAAATTGGTCTTCTTTGAATGCAGACTGAAGTATAGCTTCTTTGTTTTTTACTTTATTATTTTTTTTCCTTCACCTTGGCCTGTGTTTTCTTTTGTAACATGGCTAAAATGGAAATGTTTTTCATGACTAAGAAGTGTAATCTATATCAAATTTCTTGTCTTCTCAATGAAGGAGGAGGAGAACAAAGAGGGAAAGAATATGAAATTGAAAAATATAAATAAATGATGAAACATTTGTCATGTAATTGAGAAAAATAAAATAAATACCCAATGTAAAAAATGATGTTTTGTATAGCTTTTGAGTAGATGGCCATTGTGTTTAAGATATTAAAGATATATGCCGAATTTAAATACCTTTGTCTGAAAGTTTTTTTGTTAATACCTAGATGCTAAATTTTAGTTCCATTTGATTTTTTTTTTGCTTTTTTCTGAGGCAATTGGGGTTAAGTGACTTGCCCAGGGTCACACAGCTAGGGAATGTTAAGTGTCTGAGACCAGATTTGAATTCAGGTCCTCCTGACTTCAGGGCTGGTGCTCTAACCACTTTGCCACCCAGCTGCCCCTCCATTTGATTTTTTAATATTTTTGAAGTGACATATTCAATTGTACTACTTGTCAATTTAGACCAAAATGAAACAATAGAAAGACTAAACTTAGTATCATAAAATTTTGAACTAAGAAGAATCTCTAGATCATTTAGTATAATTCCTTGATTTTAATAATATCAAAGCTAAGTTTTTTTAGAGAAAGGGAATGACTTATTCTTAGTCACACAATGTGACTGAGGCACAAATCTTGGACCAGAATTTGGACTTCCTTAATCTTAGGGACAGTGTTTCTTGCATAACAATATGTTGACACACAGACAATGTGAAAAATAAGGCATTACTTTCTATAAATCTGTAATTAAGGAATATTAATTATGTTGTTGTACTTTAATTTACAGTAATATAAGTAAAGTAAATCAATTTAAAGTATGTAGGTAGAGTAAAGAAAAGCAAGATGGTAATATGAAAATGTTGATGAGGATGAAGATGTTGATAAAGAAATAAGATGTTTATAAGGAAAAATATTAAAAATAAATTAATCATGCAGAAACACATCTGGAAATACCTCAATATACGTACAATTTACAAATGTACAATTGACAAATGAGGAGACAAGCAATATACAAGATATACCCAAGATCACATGATTACTTCATATTTGAATTAGTTTAAGATACCTATCTCTTTACTAATAGTTCAGAACTTACTCTCTTCCCCCATTTCAGGATGCCTTTTTGCCAAATGATAATTAATTCATTTAACAAATATTTATGGATGCTTAATATTCTCTAATAATGATGTATGAGTCTCATTATTGGCTAAAAGATTTCTCTCTACAATTTTTAACAGTGAATATTCAAAATATAAAGCCATATGCCCATCCATCCTCATTCTATTTACTGAACTCTGAATGCATTCTTAATACCCTACCTCATTTTCTCTGCCAACTTTTCTACTTCTTTTTAAACACAAATGCACACAGTGTTATCACAAATAAGAATTGTGGCCACAATATATTGAAACTGGAATAATGGGAATCTGGCAAGATAAAACGTATCTCATTTCAAAGTCACAAGAAATTAATTTAACTTATCTGTCTGTGAGTTTGCTGGTCTCTCAGTGCTGTGTAATCTGTTAGTTGTCTGTTTGCATATCTGTCAGGAGATGTCAGCTGGCTAGCTTTCTATTCTGTTTGTTCAGTCAATGTCTACTTGACTGTTTGTTGATCTCTCCTCCTCAACAGCCTGAGGGTTAGACTCTGTGCCAGCTTGCTTATATGATGATCATTTTGAAGCCATTTGCAATGAATTTGGGGTACAGAACAGATACATAGTGATGGGGCCCTGACCCAATCTGAGCTTGCAGAGCCAAACAGGCTGAAGTGGGGAGGGAAGGAGCAGTGGTGTTGAAAAACAGATCTAGCCAGCTCACTGTAGGTGGCACTAGGAGATGTAACAAAAGCTGCCCAGCACATTGTAAGTAATGTGA
Source organism: Myrmecobius fasciatus (assembly GCA_023553655.1). Lineage (NCBI taxonomy): Eukaryota > Metazoa > Chordata > Mammalia > Dasyuromorphia > Myrmecobiidae > Myrmecobius > Myrmecobius fasciatus. The sequence goes on from JAJPUD010034233.1 coordinate 3,877, forward strand.
AATGATATAATGCAGCAAGTTTACTGCTACAGCATATGGTAGACAATGCAAATTGCAGGTAGCTGAGGACACAGCCATCTCCATCCAACAACCATCTTTAATAGCTTGATCCTGAAAAATTAGGATGAACCTACAGGGATGAAAATAGTGAAATGTGGGTATCCTGGGCAGTAAATATTTGCTTTTTTATTATACTGCTTTCTGATTCTATTATCTATACCTTTTCCATGTGACATTGTGGTGGCTGAATTAAATTATACTCTTGCACCCCTGATCATGTCATCATTCTTCTGCTAGTCTCACATCATATCCTCATATAATTTCATGGGACAAAGGGCTTCATGATGTCCATTTACCTTCCTAAGGTCTCTGTAGTTGAAGAAAGTTGACAAGTTTTCAAATGTAGCTGACAAATTCAATTTTTCTTTTATCAGACCCAAAGTTTTTCTTTTTCTTTTTTTTTTATTTCCACACTTCTGTGAGTACGCACAGAAATACACCTTATAGCTGTTATTTAGTATTCCCACTGTGATGGAAACAATGTTCTTTCCATGTTTTATTTTTAATAAGCATACATAACATAGTATGGAATTCTAGTGGGTCTAATCTTCTTTGGCAGAAAATGGAACAAATGGAAAATTTACTGTCATAACAAAAGCACTAATACTAGCTAAAACACAAAGCAGGGTAAAATAATTAAAGGATTCATTAATTTTACTCCAGTTTATGCTTATGTTCCTCAAGTTAATTATTCAAATAAGAAATTTTGCTTTGACCACATAGCCTTTCCTAAAAATAAGTTTAATAAAAGTGTGATTCCCTTTTCTATATAGTTAGTAATCAATTACTTTTGCTTCTTATATCACATGGATAAGTTCCTACTTACATTATCTCCATCCTCTTTTTCCTCTTCTTCCTCCTACCAAGTAAGGTTTTTATTTGTTGAAATCTTCTAATTTAATTAATATCTTAATTAATCTTTCAACATCTGTTATATCCCTCTCTTTTTAGATAACCTTCAATAATCCTTATTGTCTTCTGGATACTGTCCAAATTCATGCATCTAGCTTTCAACCTTACACAATATATCTCCTAACTACTTTATTTCCAATAGAAACTCTCTTCTCTTTTAAAAAATATATATTGAATTTATTAAATATTTCCCAACTATATTAAAAATTTTCAATTCATTAAAAAAGAATTCCAAATTTTCTTCTCCCTCCTACTTCTCCCCCAAACTTTTAAAAAGATAAATGATATGATATAATTATACATGTGAAGCCATGCAAAATATCCATGTGTTGTTTCATCAGTATTCTGAACTCTTCATGACCTTTCTGGGCAAAGATACTGGAATGGTTTTGCCATCTGCTTCTCCAGTGCAAACAAAAGTTAAGTGACTTACTAAAATGTTTCTGAGGTTGGATTTGAATTCAGTTCTTCCTGACTCAAGACTCAGTGTTCTCTATGCTGAATCACCTGACTGCCTCCCATCATCTTAGCTACACACAGACACAGAAACACAGACACACACATACACACAGTGAAAAAATATATACTATTACTATCATTTTCCCTAATTAATCTATTTACTGTAAATATCATGCATATTCATTTCTAAGACACCCTTCTTACAATTTTTTTCTCCCAGAAACTGTTTCCACCCTGTTTAGCCTATTTATATTCTACCTATCTTTTAATTTTCAAATCATTTTCTTGAAGGAAACCTTGAAGTAGACTTTCTAGCTCCCGCATTTTCTCCTCTTTTTGAACTCATACTAATTGTTTGAACTTTTTATTTGATCTTATCATGAAGGTTAGCATAAAATATTAGGAGAAGAAAAGAATAGAAAGCCATTTCAAGAAAAATCTGTATTGGATCTTTACTTCCAATATTCACCAGTCGAAGAAAGCTCATTCTATTACTTTGAATCTCAGTTTTCTCATCTATAAAATAGGGATAATAAAGTTTTTGATACCTGTCTCACAGAGTTGTTTTAAGTTGAAAAGGAAATAATGTATGCAAAGCAATTTGCAAATATCAGCACTGAATATGAATGTCAACTATGTGTATTTTGCATTCATGTTTAATGCTTACTTCCTCAACTAGATCATAATCTTCTCAAAGCTCAGGAATGTGTTTTAATCTTTCTTTGCATCCCTATTAATGATTAGACCAACCCTAATTAAAGTTATCCCTTGAATGATTAAAATTATAGATTTTTCAAATTAGAAGGAATTTTTTGGTTAGAGATAACTGAAATCCAGAGAGGTTTATTATCTGGACCAAGATTACAGATCTAAATTGGACACCAAATTCATTTATTCAGACCTAACTTTGCCTTAATTCTTGTTTACATGTTATTTATTACTAGAATAATCTACTATAGAATTGATAGTATACTTTGTTTGAGCTGATCTTACGTGCCTAAGTTTATTTTGGACTACCTATACCAGAAATGACTAATTATCTGGTGAATATCTAATTAATCTTTCTACTTTCATTGATTTCCTGATCTATATCAGGTATTTTGCTTTCTGCAATATTAGAAAAAAGACCAGTTTATGACTTTCAACTGCCAATCATGTATAGATGTCAATCCTTGTTACAAATGGTAAAATTGAATTAATTGCATTTAATATAATTCAGTTTAATGTTTATTAAGAGTTTCTCATATGTAGAGCACTGTAGAAGGACATAGAAAGGTTACAAAGATTAAAGAAGACTAGTTCCCTGCCTTCACAGCCCTTATAGACTTTAAGTACTCATAAGAATATAGTATTATGCCTATAGAACAAAATGAAAACTTTATTTATTAAAGACCTAGACCTCTGAATAACAGAGAGGAATAGTAAATGTGTCTTATGTGGTCAAATAATGTAAGTACATATCTAATATGCATGAATATATATATATATATATATATATATATATACATATGTGTGTATGTGTATATAGGCATCTATGTATGTTTATAGAGACACACAGAGAAAGCTCCAAAATGTATATATGCACATATATGTCTATATATATATAGACATATATATATGTACACATATTTGTGTGCATTTTTGTATATACATACATGCACCCATACATTACTGGAACCTCAAAACAACTCTTCAAAGCAGATGCTATTATTATTTCCATTTTACAGATAAGGATCCTGAGGCTTAGAGAAATGACTTACATAAGATATAGATAACAGAGTTAAGTAATTAAGTGAAGGATTTGAACTCAAGTATTGTTAAATCCAAGTCTAATTCACTTGACTCAGTTCTTCTGAACTACTGTAATGCTGGAGAAACTGAGGCAATATAGAGATTAGAGAGGTTTTTTAATATAATATTAGTGGAGAGCCAAACAGGATCCATGGCCAAACAGGATCCATGGCTGACTCCCAGCAGGGTGGATGGGACTCTTGTCTCAAAGTATTCAACAAGGAGGAAGGGATTCCAGAGACTCTTATAGGGCTTCAGCAATCAGGGAAAACAAAGGCATGGGGGGGGGAGCAGAGGTAAGAGCACTGGGTGCCTGGAAGTTCCAGGAAAGTACCATCAATTCAGTTCTGACAGGTTGAGAGTAAGAAAGGATCATAAATTCTGATAAATTGGGAAGAAACTAGAGACTAGGATGGCTGAAGCAGAAATTTGAGGGTGACATCTAGGTATTTGAAATAAGCCATCTGGAGTTTTATGACTCTTTGGGATGCCAGTGGCCAGAGCTCTGCAGCCCTAATTATCTCAGTCCTAATGGCTAGGAAGGGGGATTTGCCACCAGGGAAACTGAGGCAGAACAATTTAGGAAAATTGAGGCAGAACAATTCAGGGAAACTGAGGCTTAACATTCTACTCTCTCCTGAATATTCAAATCATTTAATTATCTTAGAGGATCTTAGCACCATGATTTTGACCAACCCTACCTACAGCAGATAAGTAAAAAATAATTTTAAAAAATTACTTTTCTGCCAGATTTGTGCCAATGGGCACTCAGACTTGTGCCCGAAGATACCCAGAAACAAATAGTGTTTTAAAAAAAACACCCAGGTTTCTTGGCCAAAGACATATTCAGAACAGATTTCTGTCTTAATAGACACTCAGAACAGGTAGCATAACGTAGCATTCTACTGATGCATCCCAGATTATTTATAGCTCATCACCCTCTTTGTTTTCTGGAAATCAAAAAGTTGCTAGGAAACAGACAGACAGACGGAAAGACAGAACTTACCCTGCAGGATTTTAAGCATACTCTCCTATGGCCAGATGGAGGTGTCTGCAATGAGCTTTTGCTTTGGCTGAAAACTGTTCTCTTCATGGGACTCTGGAATAAGCCAGAATGTCTTCCTCAGAGAGACCAGACTCAGTTTCCCAAAGGCTCTGGGCAGAGACCTACTGGTCCCTAATCTCGAATCCTGCTCTCAGATCTCAGATCTCACAGAACCCTCCAAAATGTAATGCTAAGTCAGAAAACTGAGTCAGAACAATTTAGGATAATGGAGGCAGAACAATTCAGGGAAATTGATGCATAACATTACCCAAAGGAAAATGTCACAAAGGAATTAGAGAAGGGCTTATGTGAGTTTGCATTGAGGTCAGAATTAATGAATGGTTTGGATTTCAAAGGGTAGGGAATAGGAATAAGGATTCCAGGAAAATGACAAAGTCTGAAAATTTCAAGTTCTCCAGATTTTCCTCAAAAACAAGACAAAATTGTGCCTCGAGGCAAAAGTAGAGTGTTAAAAACAATTAATACTTGGGATAGGACAGTGGTCCTCTTGGGGTAATCAGAAAAGACTGGGGAAAAAATGATGCCAGTTCAGAAGTTTGGCCCTAATGAAGTTTAAAAATTTCATGACTAGTGCCATAAAAATAGCAAGCAGTGAGCCTTGAAGTTAGCCAGGCTGAGAGGTAAACTTGGTTCCCAGCCACAAAAATTGTCACCTCCCAGAGAGAATGAGGAGATAGACTTCTGAGTTTGGGAAGATTAAAGGGAACTCTATTGATAAGAAATACTAGACCCACATGTACTGCTGAGAGGTGGCTCTGGGCAAGAAAGAACCAGAAGATGGTGAGTGCAGATGCAGTGGAGCAGGAACTTTGCTGACTACAAACACTTACCAGAGAGTAGAGTTCTTGGTGTCGGGTTTTAGGCCAGAGGGAAGAAGTGAAGGAGGAATTGAAACCAGAGGCTCCATCCCCCATACTCCAGAATAAAACATGATTACACCACTGATTTACTGCAAAATGAGAAGGCAAAGGAAAAATTACCTAATCCTAGAAAGTTAGTGTAAGAATCAGGAAGACCACGTTCATCTGCAAAGGAGAATGTTGAAATTATATTATTTTTAAAGAGTGCCCCAGAAAGTAATGCCAAATGGTCATCTACACAAAAATAATTTATACAAGAACCTTTACAGAGATGAAAAAAAAAAGAGCAATCCCAGCTGAACAAGAAAATTCTGTAACAAAAGTCAGCCAATTAGAAAAAAAGATCCAAAATTTTAGGAAGAAAATAACTTCTTGAAAAATAGTAAAATTATAAGAGATTAAGAAATAATAAAACAAAATATAAAGAATGTAAAAAAGAGAAGAGAATGTGAGATATCTCATAAGAAAAAAAAATAGATCTAGAGAACAGATCAAGAAGAAAAAAACATAAGAATAACCAAACTACCTGAAAAGTATGACTAAACAAATGAATATTTATATGTTACTACAAAAACAAAAAAAGAAAACTGTCCTGAAGTGTAATAACATGAAGGGAAAGTAGAAATTTGAAAAAAAAAAATTACCCAGGGGCGGAGCCAAGATGGCGAACTGCAGACAGCGTTCTCTGTGAGCTCCGGAGACCTTCCCTCAGACCCAGACAAATCAAGCCTCCAAAATGGTTCAGGAGTGAGGGTTCCACCAAACAATTGGACTACAATGCACTTCTATCAACAATCTACTTTGAAAAAACATCGGAGGTTAGCCTCAGGGGAAATCGGCCCCTGGTCACTATCAGACACCAGCCAGGGTGGAAGTCAGGGCTGCGAAAGAAGGGTGGATTTTAGGCACCCAGGAAGCCCCTGGGAGACACCTGAGCCACTTTGCTCTGCTTGCAGGCAGGTGCTTTGGCAGATCTGCCTTTGGTAAAGGGTAGATTGAGAGCAGCTGTAAATGTGGTCCTAGTGCGAATCTAGCCCGAGCAGCCTCAGACCTGGAAGTCAACTCGGCAAACTGCCCCAGGGCAAATTGAAACTGCAGTAATATTCCCTGCTGGAGACTGATACCTCAACTCAAAAGCATGACTAAGAAACAGAAGAGAGCTCTCACCATAGACAGCTTTTACAGAGAAAAAAATAGAGCAGTCCCCAGATCCTGAGATTCTGAAAACAATCCCAGATGAAGCCACAAAGGTGGACTTAAGCTGGTCTCCCTTCCAGAAGGCTTACCTGGAAGATTGCATAAAGAATCACAAAAGAGAGCTAGAAGAAGAATGGGGAAATAAATTGAGATCAGGGCAAAAGAGATATCAAAAACTGGAAAACAGGACTGGTGAATTGGAAAAAGAAAAAAATTCACTGAAAAATAAAATTGGGGAATTAGAAAAAAATCACCAATTCATTGGAAAATAAAAATGGTGAATTGGAAAAAAACAACAATTCACTGAAAAACAAAATTGGTGAAGTGGAAAAAATCACCAATTCACTGGAAAATAACAATGGTGAATTGGAAAAAATCACCAATTCACTGAAAAATAAAAATGGCAAATTGGAAAAAGACTACAATTCACTGAAAAACAAAATTGGTGAAGTGGAAAAAATCACCAATTCACTGGAAAATAAAAATGGCAAATTGGAAAAAATCACCAATTCACTGGAAAATAAAAATGGCAAATTGGAAAAAGACAACAATTCACTGAAAAACAAAACTGGTCAATTAGAAAAAGACAACAATTCATTGAAAAATAAAATTGGCAAAATGGAAAAAGAATGCATTGAATCCAGAAATTCAACTGGCCAGCTACAAAAGGAGCTAAAAAAGATAACTGAAGGAAATAATCCTTTAAAAATTAAAATTGAACAAATAGAAGT
>JAJPUD010034235.1:0-10950 GCA_023553655.1 Myrmecobius fasciatus
CAATAAAGAATTGTCTCAAACCAGTTCCAGTTATTCACTGAAGAAAACCATATACACCCAGAAAGAGGGACATGAAATATGGGCCACAACGTAACATTTTCATGATCTCTATTGACATTTGCTTGCATCGTGTTGCCTTTCTCTGATTCTTTTTTTTTTTTTTCTTGTAGATAGGATTTTTCTTGCATAACTTCTCAAGCATTTCAACATTATTAACATGTAGTGGACTCCCTGCCATCTGGGGGAGGGGAGGGGACTGGGGGTAAAATTTGTATTGGAAAGCTTTGTAAAGATCAAGGTTGGGGAACTACCCATACATGTTATACAAATAAAAAGCTTAAAAAAAAAGTATTTTCTGAAATCATACTATTTATCATTTCTTGTAGAAAAATAGCATTCCATTGTAATTATATACCATAGCTTATTCAGACATTCCCCAATTGATGAGTATTCACTCATTTTCCAATTCCTTGCCTCTACAAAAACCCTAAAACCACCCATTGCTATAAACACTTTTGCACACGTGTGTCATTTCCTCTCTTTTATGATTTCTTTGAAATACAGACCTAGTAGGACACTGTTTGATCAAAGGGTATGTGCAGTTTCAAAGCCCTTTGCGTATAGTTCCAAATTGCTTTCCAGAATGACTGGATCATTTCCCAATTCCACCAATAATGCATTAGTGCCCTAGTTTTTCCACATACCTGCCAGTATTTATCGTTATCTATTTCTGTCATCCAGTCCTCTTAAACAATCCAACAGGTATGAAGTAGTACCTCAGAATGATTATGATTTGAATTTTTCTAATGAATAATGACAGAACATTTTTCATATAATTATAGATAGCTTTAATTTCTTAATCTGAAAAATATCTGTCCATATCCTTTGACCATTTATCAACAGGGAAATATATCTATAAAATTTATATCATCCTAATTGTAGTGATCATACACATTAAATTGTTATTCTACTTACCTATTATTACAGTGCAATATTTGCTAAAGTTACCAATATATGTATATATATATACATATATATATATATAATACATCAGTTATGTGTAAATATATTCTATGATATATAAATCATGAGAGTTATAAATTATAAATATTTAATCATAGAAATTAAAACATCAGATATTTTATTATTAATTTTCCCATCTAATATACAGAACTAATTGACTCTTTTATAACTTTACTAGATAATTCTTTGATGTTCAACTACTAAAATTAAAATACGTTCAAACAAATGGTTATAAAATAAAGAAATACAGTACTAGCCTAGAACCTTCCCAAAATAGAGCATGTATCAGTGTAAATAGATAGCAACTCCTGGAAATAAAGTGCAGTATTTCTTCAGAAGGTGAAGTTAAAACCATGAATGAAATGAAACTGAGACAAGTACTCTTTTATTCCTGAAATGAATTATTAAAAGATCCAGGTCTCATGTAAACAAAACAAACACTGTCCCACTTTCTATTAAATGCTATCCTTTCAAATAATGCCAGGCCTTTTCAATGAAACTTTTCATCAGTAAGACATCAAAAAGTTGAAGTGTATATGAACACCAAAAATAAATAAATATCACTTGGAATTGTTTTGAGAAAAGATTACCATCTGTTTATCCAGGATAATTTGAGGAACTTGCAAGGGTTGAATTTTTCTTGGAGTTCTCATTCCCAGGGACTTAGAGAACAGTTTTATATAAAACCCAGTGATGCAATGTTTATCATTACTAGGCAATATTCCCATCAAAGAAATAAAAGTAATCAACAAATGTTAATATTTGAAGTTTAAAAATTCTCTAATTGTTTTAGCAAGAAGCAGAATGGAAAATGAAACAAAGTTGAATTGACAGCCTCAAGATAAAAGACAGTACTTATAAGTACTACAATTATAATTGAGCTTCAACACCAGATTTAAAAACAACAACAACAACAACAACAAAAACAAACAAACAAACAACAACAACAACAAAAAAAAAAACTTGTGGACCAGTTCTCCTTTCTGGAATGTGCTTTCTGTGTGCCTTCCCATTTTATTTGTTAATTCTTTATCTTAACAAAAGTAGCATGGAAAGGGTATACTAACATAGCATTGATTTATATTCTCTGCATTTGCTAATGGACTAATGCAACTGGAAAAGGTTAATGTATAAGAAGAATGAAAAGGTAGGAAGGGATAAATCCATTAGAAGCTCTAAATTCAAAATATAGGACTTAACATTTGATCTTGAAGATATAGGGATTTAGTAGAGTTTGCTGAATAGGGGCATGATATGAACATAGATTTTTGGAAAATTAATTTAGCAATTGAGTTGATAGTAGATTATAGTTGGGAAGAGTTGAAATAGACAAACTAATTAGAAGATAATAAGGTGAGAAATGGTAAGAATGTCGGAGACTGTCTTAGCAGAGGTAAAAAGATATTATTTATAGGACATATACTGATGAAGAAACAACAAAATTTAGTTTACAAAATGTATATTAGGAATGAGTTCAAGTGAGGAGTAGAGGAAGATACTGCAGTTGTGGGCCTGGATAGCTGGAACAATGGAATCTGAAGAAGGGAAAGACATTGGAATAAAAGAAAATAAATTCATATTTGGTTATACTGAATTTGAATTAGCTTCAGGCCAACCATTTGAAGATGTGTTAATGCATAACTGCAGCTCATAAGAAATAAGTAATCTTAAATACATGCATACATGTATACACACATATATAAATACCTTTATGTTATGGGTATGACAGTGATGAAGATCCAACAAAAGAAACCAAAAACAAATCATTAGACAGGTAGGAATAGAACCAAGTGAAAAATGTGTTACCAATAATAATAATAATAATAATGATTAAAAAGAAATAGAAGAGTGTAGCCAGAAGATGGAGGTGTTCAAGCTCACCAAAATTTACAAAGAACTCAAGAAAGCTTTGTATTGTATAAAAAGGCATTAGACATAGCTATTACATGATGGGAAAAAGCAATTCAAACATACCTAGCTTAACCCTATCAAAAACAAACAAATCTTTTCCACATTCACATTATTGTTCTTTATCTTACATTTCTTGGCTAAAATTCTTAGGAGAAAAAAAACTGCCTAAATTCAATATTTTTATTTATTTTATTCTCACTCAGTTCTTAAGACTTTAAAATGTCTTCCAATTTTATCATTCAAATAAATTTACTTCTCTAAAGTTTTTGTTCTTTAATTAATTAATTTATTTATTTTGCTGGTAAATTGGGTTAAGTGACTTGCCCAGGGTCACACAGCTAGAAAATAGTAAGTGTCGAAAGACAGGCTTGTACTCAGGTCCTCCTGACTTCAGGGCTGATGTTCTAGCCACTGTGTCACGTAGCTGCCCTGTTTATCTGTTTTTAAGCCTGGTTCTCACCATCTTTCTCAGCTTGAAGTTCGGGGCTACTCATAGAACTGATACCATTACCAATTGGCAGGGAAGGTTTGATCAGCTCTATTGTCTACCTTAGTCAAAAATTGCTTCCTTAAGTAAAATATTACCTTCCATTCCCAGTCCTTAATATTTACTAAATTGTTGCCAAGTGGCATGAATACTATATTAGTATTGCAAACTGCAGCTAAAACCTCTAAAATTGTAGTGTAGAAATCTACTAGTTTAAGGTTCCCCAGTAGTTGAGATCATAGGAATATGCCATTATAACTGGACAAATCTGATTATTTTTTCTGTTTCCTCTTCCTCCTTGATGTTTCATTTAAGACTAATGAGAAAATAGAAAATAACATACATATTCAATAGGGGTGTAAAAATCTCTTTTAGCCCTTTAGAAAAAAGGGAGGAAATGGGATATGGGAAAGATGGGGGGAGGTGATAAGAGAGAGGGTGGGAGTGGTCAATAGCAAAACACTTTTGAGGAGAAAAAGGGTGAAAGATGAGTGAGAATAGAGGGAAATTTAGTTAGCAATAGTAATCGTAAAAAAATTTTTTTTGAATCAAATTTCTCTGATGGAATGTTAGTGTGGAAAAAAAAAAAAAACAAAAAAAAATTGGAAAGTCCTCCAGGATCAAAGTTAAATACTGTATGCAATGTAATAGCATCCCAGAGGATGATGAGTTATAAATGACTTTGTTATTCTCCTTAGTTATTCTCAACCACACCTACTCTAAAGGCACTTACAATGAAAAATCTTATCCATATATAGAGAAGGAACTGGAGTCTGAGTATAGATCAAAACATTTTCTATTATCCTCTCTTTATATTTTTAACTTCATTTTTCTTGAGAGTTTTTATTTTCATTAGGGTGGGAGATCTATGTTTTATTTCATAATGACTTTTATGGAAATGTTTTGCATAATTTCACATATGGTTTCTTAATTGTGGGGGGGGGATAAGGGAGAATACAGAACTCAAACATCATAAAAACAAATGCAAAAAAATTGTTTTGAATGGAACCAGGAAAAATATTAAATTAATAAATTAAAATGTTAAAAAAATAGTGAGCAACTTTTCTTCATGTTTATTCTTGCCTGAATTTTTGTGACTGCTCTCCCTTCTGGGTTTCCTTCTAGCTCTCTGGCAATTCCTATTTCATTCTTTATGTGATCTCACACATTCAAGGTAGAATGTGATCATTTGTTATTATATTTGGACATGTTCTGCTAAATGTTTAAAAACCAACAATCTAGGTGCCCTGCAAGGGATGGAGGGATATAACATATATATCACATCATACTTTTAATTATAATCTGCCTTATTAAGCTTTAATTGGTATTATTTGCCAATCACCAAAAATGTGACAATTTACCCTTTTAAACTAGTATGGACTGATTCCAAAACAATGCAAGTATGTCCTTTTCTAGATAGAAAATACACTTTCCCTGCAACTTTAAATTGTACATAAAATATATAAATTGTGTAAGATAAAAGAAAAGGTCTCATAAGCAAGATTGCTCCTTTATTATTTTAAAATCTTTGTTCCTTTGGTGGAAGTTAATGAAAATGTCTCATTGAAGCCCCTGGTGAATTTTGAGCTTATTTTTCAAAACTGCTTTTGACATTTTTGAACATTTAATTTTTAGAACTTTTCTTCCAGATAATATGTTGTATTGTTTTTCTTTTAGTGCCACCTTTTTTCCAATAACTGGAAATTACTAACCACATTAAAAATAAATCAAATTGAGTAGTTTCTTTGAAGAAAGTTAACATTTGTTAAATAGAAAAATGCTGATGAATGAATTATGAAAGTGAATTACTAATAATATTCTATAAAATTTAGACTTTAAAAGTGCTTTCATGATTGAAATTATATTTTCTGAAAATGTTTATTATCATCATGACCAGAGAGCATTGTATTATGTTTTTTTTAAATCTCTTGATAAAATGATAGCATATAAACTTTTAATTTCACAAAAGTTTTATATATGCATCCATATTATCATTCATTTATTAAATGCATATTCTACATATAGTTATGTGGTAAATTGTACACAGTACAAGCCTAAATAACAGACAAATGTTCAATCAATAAATCAAAATAACTCTAGTTATTTTAATTGTTGGTATATAGTATTTCAGTATCTGTGGTCTTTTATTGTAGATGTTTATAAGTCTTATGTGATTCTAATTGTATCTCCAACACATTTAAATTGGTTTTGCTGTTGTTGTTTCTTGTAAAAAATGTTCTTGGATCTTAGTTCAAGATTTTTTGGGGGGTCCATAGCTTTTGGTAGTCTAATTATTCTTATGTTTTCTGTTCTTGATCTGTGTTGCTTATTTTTTTATTTTTGAGATATCTCACATTCTCTTCAATTTTTTTCATTCATTTTGCTTTGTTTTGTTATTTCTTGGCCTCTTATATCTTCATTGCCTTCCCCTTGCCCAATTCTAATTTTCAGAGTCATTTTCTTCCTTAAGACTCTGAATCTCATTTTCCACTTGATTGACTTTCTTTTCATAATCTTGCTTTTCTTCAATTGGTCTTAACTTTTTCACAGTTTTTCTTCAATCTTACTCATTTGATTTTTTAAAGCCTTTTTTTTAGCTCTATGAATTCTTTTTTGGGTAGGTAACCACTTAATGTTATTCTCTTTTTTACTTCAGTATTCTCCTTTGAAGATGAACCCAAGTCTTCCTATTCCCAGAGTAACTTTCTATAGTTGAGCTTTTTTCCTCCTTTGCCTGTTCATTTTAAAAAATAATAAGAGCTTATTAGTGTAATCACCTCTAATCCTGAGGTTAGGAGGGCAGGGGAGGGTTCCTTTTGCTTCAAATATTTCTTCTCCCTTTCATCCCCAGGTTCTCCCCTTTGGCCTGGAACCCCAAACCAAGAACTCCACCATCCTGTAAGTGCTTTCTGTCTCATTGATTCTGCACTCACCTGGCAGTGTTGGTTTCTTCTTGATGAGGGTTAACAATAAAAAAAAATCATGTTTTGCATTTTCTTCCTCTTTCTCCCTTCACAACTTCCTTTTTCTGTTTTTGTTTTTTACTCTTCTAGACTTGATAGACAAACAAAAAAAAAAAGTTGTCATCCAGAAGCCAAATGGAGCCACATATTTATGAAATAAATTTTAGGAGTCAAAAAATTAACTACTTTTCTTTTTTTCAAAAGTCAGGTTTTTTTAATTAATTGAATTCCATATTGTAGTTATTACTATTAGCTACAAATTCCTAAGCAAATGAAGATAATTATTTGAAACCTAGAGGCAAAGTAACAAGATATCTATATTTCTTTAAAAAGGAAAACAACTTGATTTCTCTACAATGGACTAACAAAAGCCTTATTACAGAGAATGTCCTTTACATTCCTGTTATTGGAGAGAATATGGACACTTTCCTATAGGCAAATCATATTAAATGCCAAAATTTTATTAGCATCATACAGAAATTATTTTAGTAACATGACATCATTGTAGTGCCTATGATTCCTGAATTTTCTCAGAATAGATGTGAGAACATATTCCCCAGAGTGATATAATGCCATAATGTGGAAAAATAAACAAAAAGCACTCAACTGGCAATTTCAGGAAGCTCAGGATTTTTCTGCTGATATTATCACTGAGTAGCTAAGTAGCCTGGAAATAATTTAATCTTCAGGGGGAAAAGCTGTTTCTTTTGAAAAATGAAGAGATAGGAACATATCAGCAAGGCATCTTTAAGCTACATCATTCTATGTTCTGAAATTTATTACAAAACTTACTAAAGATTGAATCTGAAGATATCCCAGCAGTTTTTCTAAAAAAAACCTTATTGCTTGTATGGCTAACAAATGATAGATTATATTTTTAAGAGTGATAAAAAGTAAGTTAACAAGATGTTTTCTGTGCTTAATAAAAAATAGACTAATGTTGTTCTTAATATGTTTGCTTAATATGTTCTTAATCTTAGTAGATTCTAAGGAGGAAATTTTTCAATTAGAACTTTGTATGAGACAGAGATTTTTAATCTCTTGAAAGACACAGATACAGTTGAGGGGCTTTTCTTTTCTCCTATCTTCTACTTCCAAACCAAAATCTGGGAGAAATTGCTACATTGATTCAACTCTCATTTTGCAGCAGAAGCAAAAAAAAATTAAGTTGTATTAAAGAGAGAAGTATGGCAGGTATGATAATAATCAAAAGGTATAATAATAATAACACATTACTTTTTTAAATCACTTTACAATTTAAAAGTAAGAAAACATATGGAGAAAGGAACTATGACTTCCTGAGTATCACATAGCTAGAAAGAGTCTGAAACAGAATTCAGGATCAGTACTCCCCAGGATTGCCTCTTTTTGTTGGTCTTTGCTTGAAGCCAACTTTTCTGTACTCAGTTTCTCCTCAAATCTCTTCTCTAATCATCAGTCACATTTCCTTCCTAAATTCCCTATGGTTTAAATTGACTTATGTCAATTTCTCCGAATACCCAAAATCCTTCATCAAATATGATGCTCATTCTTCAACAAACTGTCGGGATTCATGTATGCAGTGCACAGCAGATTGTTAAACCTGAGATCTGAAAGATATTTGATTTAAAAGGCTGAGACTCATAATTCAAATGTGTGCTGTGATGTGATAATTAAATCTAAAAATGCTTCTGCTGCAGAATTCATCACTAATTTGTTGAGGTTTATGACAAGAACAGTTTTAGTAAACAAAGTGCATCAAAGTACACTGTGCATTTGTGCAGGAAAAAAAAAGTAAGCTAAGAATGTTTTTGGACAGCAGAGACAAAATTTCTCCCGCACTAAAGCAAATGCTTGACTCTCCTAAAAGATGACAGAAAAAGATAGCAAAACTCTTTAAAAAGAATCTCTTCCCTAATGATTCACAATCAATATCCAACAAGTAATAATAAAACTGAGATGTATCTGCAGCAAATAAGTTGCTTGTTTCATGAAAGATATAAATATAGATATCGACATCTATCTACATATAGATTTACATATATATATATATATATATATATATATATATATATATATACATATATATGTATATGTACACACACACACACACACACCCAAAGGCAAAAGGAAGAAGGAGACCCTGGAAATCTAAAAAAATCAGTTTCATGGATGATTATTTTGATTACAGTTGTGTAGATATGAGGACAGTGCAACCCTTTCCCAATGAGCTCCACTCCCAAAGGGTCATAGAATTCAACCTATTAGGAATGTTAGAAGCCTTCTAATTCAATTTTATCATTTTATAAATAGAGTGAAGAAAGAGATATTATGTTATTTGCCTAGAGTTATTCAACTAGTAAATGTCTGAGGCCAGATTTGAAATCAAGACTTCCTGATTTCAGGGCCCAGAACTCTATTCACTCTGCCAACTAGTTCATTTTTTAAAATAGTACATTTTCCTCCAAAATACTATGTTGAGAAAATACTTGGAATTCATTTTTACAAGATGTTTTTTTTTCAAATTCTTCTCCTTCCCTTTTCTTCTCCTTCCCTTTTCTTCTCTCTTCCTAAAATGGTAAGCAATTTGATATAGATGTACTATCATATGGAAGATATTTCCACATTAGTCACAGTTGTCAAAGAAGAAATAGATAAAAAGGAAAATAAAGTATGAAAAAAAAGATAAAATGGGAAAAATCATGATTCAGTCTGAATTCAGAGTACATCAATTCTTTATCTTGATATGGATAACACTTTCTTTTAGGTCCTTTGTATTTGTCTTGGATCCTTATTTTGCTGAAAAGAGCTGAGACATTTATAGATGATCATCACATAATGATGCTGATCGTATGTACAATATTTTGCTGATTCTACTGATTTCACTTTGAGCCAATTCATAGAAGGAGGTTGCCTATTTGTCCAGGGTTGTGCTTAAGCACATTGAGCTTTGGTGTCTGCAAATTGCCTATTTGTTTGTAACTACAATGAAGCATGTGAAGGTTCTTAGAGCTGGAATCTTCTGGTTCTCATAACTATGTTCAGGTACCTGGGAAGTCCTGGTTTTGGAGTATGCTTGTTCCAATGTATTGGGACTCAGGCACTTCCACTGGTTTGCTGAGGAGGGCCTTACTGCTAGTTTCCTGGGATGCTTCCTGTCCTGGAATGTGTTCTACTATTGCCTGAATGAGATAGATCTTCTTGGAAATATGCCAAGCTTCTTGAGCAAAACGATTGTTTCACCACATCTTGTTGCTGGTCCTGCTGGTCCAGTATTTGTTTCAGGGTGTTATTTTATGGTTGTTTAGAGCTGAATATGGGAGAGTGATGGTGATTTGTTGCTTACTATTCCATCTTGGCTTCTATAAGTCCCCCTCAATAATTCCTTCTAATGGAAACATTTATTACTAGAATTTCTACTCTCAGGTGTCTTTTCAGAAATTGAAATGCAAAGTCATAAGAAGAGAGTTCTGAATAAGTACTCTAGGGTAAGTGTACTCTAGACTACTTGATATGTATACCACCTATAAATTGTTATTATCTTCTCTTGTTATGGGAGGAGGAGAAAACATTTCACTCTTGTACTTTGTTTTTTATTTATTAATACTTTTTTATTTTCAAAACAAATGTATGGGTAATTCTTCAACATTAACCCTTAAAAAGCTTTCTGTTACAAATTTTTCCTCTCTGCTCCCCATCCCTCCCCTAGATGGCAGGATATCCACTGCATGTTAATTATATTAAAATACTTGAAAAATCAAATATATGTATACTTATTTCCACACATCATTTTTATGCAGGAGAAATTGTATCTATGAGAAAGAATAATGAAAAAAAGGAAATACAATGCAAGCAAACATCATTAGAGAGCAGGAAAATGATATGTTGTGGTCCACACTTCACATCCCTCTTTCTGTGTGTATATGGCTTTCTTCACTGAACAATTGGAACTGGTTTAAAGCATTTCATTGTTGAAGAGAGACATGTCCATCAGAATTGATCATCATATAGCATTGTTGTTGCTGTGAATAATGATCTCCTGGTTCTGCTCACTTCACTCAGCATCAGTTCATGCAAGTCTCTCGAGGCCTCTCTGAAATCATCCTGCTGGTCATTTCTCACAGAACAATAATATTCCATAACATTCATATACCATAATTTATTCAGCCATTCTCCAATTGATGGGCATCCATTCAGTTTCCAGTTTCTAGCCACTACAAAAAGAGCTGCCACAAACTTTCTTGCACATGTTGGGCCCTTTCCTTCTTTTATGATTTCTTTGGGATATAAGCCCAATAGAAACACTGCTGGGTCAAAAGGTATGCATAGTGCACAGTTTGATAAGTTTTTGAGCATAACTCCAAATTGCTCTCGGGAATGGCTGGATCCATTCACAGTTCCACCAACAATGCATCAGTGTCCCAGTCTTCGCACATCCACCGCAAAACCTGTGATTATCTTTTCCTGTCATTTTAGCCAATCTGACATGTGTGTAGTGGTACCTCAGAGTTGTCTTAATTTGCATTTCTCTGATCAATAGTGATTTGGAGCAACTTTTCATATGACTATAATTAGTTTTAATTTCAT
>JAJPUD010034236.1:0-10949 GCA_023553655.1 Myrmecobius fasciatus
AAAAAAAAAAAAAGGGGAAGTTCTAGGAAGTTTTACATAAAAGGCAACAGTCCAGAGGGGGGTGGGGGGAACAGTCCCATCCCAGGGGAGGGGGCTTCTAAAATTCCCCCGGCTGATCTTTGGGGACTTGACTTGGCAGGAGATGGCTGCCAGATCTGAGCTGAATTCTTCTCTGGGCAGACCCCTACCAGGGCCTCAGGCTGCTAGGGACCCCCACGATTTCCATGGCACTGGAGGCTTTCAGGGCTCCCCAGCCTGGTTGTTTGGGGAAGGCCAGACGCCCACCCTGACCCCCCCCACCAGGCATCAGAGAGCCCTGAAGCAAGCCCCGTGGGAGCCATGCCCTTCTGTGATTGGGCATTTCCTAGGGCAGACAGAAAAAAGGAAGCAGAAGAGAGCAGGGTAGGGAAGGGCTGATCTCCCCAGGAAACAAGATGCCCTGGCAGCGGGTGGGAAGGGGGGCTGTGTTGGGGGATTTGGGGAAAGGTCAGAGGAAGTGAGGAATACCAGGGGCCAGCCTGGGACAAAAGCAGAGCCCTGGGTGATTATTCACCGCCTGATGCCTGAGGCAGCAAACCGAGAGGTTCGGGGGTTCTGCCCACAAGTAAGCCAGGAGGGGAGACTGAGGCAGCTCAGGCTGCAGCCCTCAGAGTCCCAGCAGTGGAGTTCTTCTCCCTGGCTCTCTGTCTCTCTGCTCCTGGCAATGAGCCAGACTCCCCGTGCGCCTGGGCAGGAGTTGTGCCCTATAACTGGGGGAGTAATGCCCTCTCTGCCCTCTCGCCCCCTGGTTGGGGACTTTCCAAGCCCGAGGAGGAGGGGCAGGAAGGAAGGCTAGTAGAACGCCCCCTCCTCTAGCGCCAGAGGCAGCCCGGCCTGAATGTGGAGGTTCTGACTCGGTCCTTTGGCACCGGACCAGATTGGGCTGCTGCAGAGAGGAAGGGGGAGACCTGCTAGAGGGAGGGAGAGGGGAGGCTCGGGAGGGCTCCCCGCAGTCCCCCCATCCCTGGGCCTCCCCGGACCCCACAGGCCGGGCACCGCTCTGGAGAAGTCCATTTCCAGGAGGTGCTTCCAGAGCTGCCGAGCCCACGTCTCCAGCAGGGAGAGGGGACCCTGCATTTCGGGGTGCAGAGGCAGCCTACAAGCTTCCCAGGGGAGGTCTGGGGGGCGGAGGGCCAGGGAGGGTCAGGCCTTCCTCTGGGAGGAGGCTATCGCACTTGTTGAAGTTTCTGCTGAAGGTCACTGGTCTCACTCCGAGAAGGGGTTCCCAGAAGCCGGCTTGTCTGTACCCCAATTGGGCATCTCTCACCCTGATCTGCCACAGGGGAGGTCTCTCACCCTGATCTGCCACGGGGGGGGGTCTCTCACCCTGGAGAGTATTGGACCCTGATTTCCACAATGGGGCTTTGAATCTGATCTGGGGGGGATCTGTAAGTCTGTAACCTTGATTTCCATGGGGATCTCTGACCACAGTCTCCACAGGCATCTGTCTCTGATCTCATTTGAGGGGTTTTGCCCTTGATTTCTGTGTGTGGGGCGTATCTGACCCTGATCTTTCTCCTTGGTTTCTGACACTCATCTCCATGGGGGCTCACATCCCCAGGCCAGGATTTCTGACACTGGGGGTCTCTTACTTTGCCCTCCATTGAGGGTCTCTTTTCCTGGATTGATCTCTATAGATGATTTCTGACCCCGATCTCTAGCTCTGATCTTCTTGGTTTGTCTCTAATCCTAATTTCCACAAAGGGTCTGTCTCTGATTACAATTTGGAGTTTTTGTACTGTTTGCCAGGAGGGTTCTCTGACCCCTGGAAGTCTTTGACCTTGACCTTCATGGCAGGTCTCTAAACCTTATCTAAATGATAGGACTCTGAACATGATCCCATCATAACGCTCTCTCCTCTCTGTTGGGGTCTTTCCCCTTAGCTCCAAGGACACTTATCTCCATGGGTGGTCTCTGCCTTTGGTCCCCATGGGTGTTCTGTGTCTCTAACCTCCATGGGGACTCGGAGCCAGATGTCCATGAGAGGGCAGTCTCTGATTTTCGTGGGGGGGGTCTCTGTCCCTAATCTCCATGAGGAAACTCCCACATTAATCTCCATATGAGTTCTGTGCCCCTGGTCTGAATTTGGAGGCTATGCCCTGAGTATTGGACCCTGATTTCCATAATGGGTCTCTGAATCTGATCCCCTCGGGATCTGTAACCTGGATTTCCATGGGGGATCTCTTGCCCTGATTTCCATGGGGTCTCTGTACTTCTGTTCTCCATGGGGGTCTGCCTCTTATCTTCATGGGGATTTTCTGACCACTATCTCCATGGAGTGTCTATGACTCTGATTTCCAAGAGGGGTCCCTGCTGCACATCCCCATGGGGGATATTTGTGTCCCTGGACTTCATAGGGAGCCTCTACTCCTGGGGGAACTTGCACCCTGATCTCCATGTAGGCTAGGTCTGCCTTTGATCTTTATTGGGGGGGTCTCTGGCCCTGATTAAATGGGGGGTTTCTGCCCCTCATCCCCACATGCTCTGCTGCCCCTTCCTCCATCTCTGCTTTTCCATTTGTCTCCAGCTCTCTGTTCCTCATCTCTTCATCCATCTCATCCTGTGATCTACATGGAGCTTTGTGTCCTTGAAGTCCATGGAACGTCTCTTTCCCGGATGGGGTTTTTGACATTGATTTCCATAGGTGGTCTCTGACCCTGATCTCCATCGGGGTTCTCTGGACCTGATTTTCCATGGGTGGTCTCTGAATTTGATTTCTTTGGGGAAGTTCTCTGATTTTGATTCTGAGTCTCATGTCCGTGGGGGGTCTGTCTCTGATTTTTCTTGGATATCTGTGTTTTTGGTCTGCATAATGGGGTTCTGCCCCAGGAACAATGGACCCTGATTTCCATGGGGGATCTGTGACCTTGCTCTCTATAATGTGTCTCTAAATCTGATCTCCCTAGTTGCATCTGTGACTGATTTCTATGGAGCTGTATGACCATGTTCTCCAAATGGGAACTGTGACCCTGATCTCCATGGGGAGGGGCGGGTCTCTAACCATGATCTCCTTAGTTGGTCTGTCTGTGATCTCAAGTGGGAGTCTTTGTGTTGATTTCCAAAGGGGGTCTGTGACCTTGATGTCCATGGAGGGACTCCAACACTAATGTGCCCCTGATGTCTCTTCCTTTTTTTCTCCATGGGTTTTCTGTGTCCCTGACTTCCGTTAAAGGTCTTGGTCCCAGATGCCCATGAGAAGGCTGCTTCTGATCTTCATGGGGGGGGGGGGAATCTCTGGTCCAAGTTGATGAAGCATACACATCAATGATCAGTGATCAATGAGTCAGTATACCTGCATGTAAGTATGGTATGGAGCTGTGTGTGTATTAGCATCTAGCTCAGAGTTTGGTTATACATGGGATGATGGCCTGTAAGAATAGTTAGGAGGCTGACTTTATATCAGGTGTGTGATTTGATGAGATCATATGTACCTGAGAAATGAGATACTGACAGCATGTGACATATGGGGGAAAATAGGATAGTATGTGCCAATATGTTTGGGCATTTCAGAAAAAGGGAGCTATGGGACTAGAGAGTACAGGAATAAACGGACTTTTCCTTAAAATGATCAGCAGCATCTATTTAAAAACCATCAGCAAGCATCATATGCAATGGGGACTAATTAGAACCATTCCCAATAAGATCCGGAGTGAAACAAGGCTGCCCACTGTCACCATTACGATTTAATATTGTATTACAAATGTTAGCTTTGGCAGTAAGAGAAGAAAAAGAGATTAAAGAATTAGAGCAGGTAATGCGGAAACCAAAGTATCACTCTTTGCAGATGGTATCATGGTATACTTAGAGAACCCTGGAGACTCACCCACAAAATTACTAGAAACAATTTACAACTTTAGCAAAGTTGCAGGATACAAAATAAATCCACATAAATCAGCAGCATTTTTATATATTACCAACAAAGTTCAGCAGTAAGAGATACAAAAAGAAATTTCATTCAAAATAATGGATGATAGTATAAAATATTTGGGAATCTATCTGCCAAGGAAAAGTCAGGAAATATACGAACTAAATTACAAAACACTTTCCACACAAATAAAGTCAGACCTAATCAATTGGAAAAACATCAAGTGCTCATGAGTAGGCTAAACGAATATAATAAAAATGAAAATACTGCCCACACTAACTTACTTATTAATGCCATGCCAATCAAACTCCCAAGAAATTATTTTACAAATCTAGGAAAAAATAGTAGCAAAGTTCATTTGGAAGAAGAAAAGGTCAAAAATTGCAAGGGAATTAATGGGGAAAAAAGGCTGATGAAGGTGACCTTGCTGTGTCAGATCTAAAATGATATTATAAAGCAATGGTCATCAAAACCATCTGGTACTGGCTCAGAAATAGAGTAGTCGATCAGTGGGATAGGATAGGACTACAGGACAAACTAGTCAATAACTATAGCAATTTAGTGTTTGATATACCCAAAGACCCCAGCTTCTGGGATAAGTGCTCACTATTTGACAAAAACTGCTGGGAAAATTGGAAACCAATGTGGAAGAAATTAGGGCTTGGCGCACAGCTAACATAATATCTACCACATACCAAGATAATATCTAAATGGGTTCATGATTTAGACATAAAGAGTGATGTTATAAGAACCTGGAACCTGGATGGATGCCCATTAATTGGAGAATGGCTGAATAAACTGTGGTATATGAATGTTACAGAATATGATTGTTCTGTAAGAAACGACCAGCAGGATCATCTCAGAGAAGTCTGGAGAGACTTATATGAACTGGTGCTGAGTGAAATGAGCAGAACCAGGAGATCATTATACACGGCAACAACAAAACTATATGACGATCAATTCTAATAGACATGGTTCTCTTCAACAATTAAATATTTCAAACCACTTCCAATTGTTCAGTGAAGAAAGCCATATGCACCCAGAGAAAGGGATGTGAAATGTGGACCACAACATAACATTTTCATGCTCTGTATTGATGTTTGCTTGCATTGTTTCCTTTCTCTGATTTTTCTTTGTTGTAGATACGATTTTTCTTGCACAACAATGATAAGTGTGGAAATATATATACATATATTCGATTTGTCAAGTATTTTAACATAATTAACATGTAGTGGATATCCTGCCATCTAGGGGAGGGGTGGGGAGTAGGGATGAAAAATTTGTAACAGAAAGCTTTGTGTGGGTTAATGTTGAAGAATTACCCATACATATGTTTTGCAAATTAAAAAAAAAAAGAAGAAGAAAAGAAACGACCAGCAGGAGCATTTCAGAGAGGCTTGGAGAAACCTGCATGAAGTAATGCTGAGTGAAATGAGCAGAATCAGGAAATCATTATACATGGCAACAACAAGACTATATGATGATCAATTCTGAAGGACATGGCTCTCTTCAACACAGATGTTTCGAACCAGTTTTAATTGTTCAGTGAAGAAAGCCATATACACCCAGAGAGAGGGTTATGAATATTGAGCAAAACATAACATTTTCATGCTCTCTATTGATGTTTGATGGCATAATGTTTCCCGTCTTAGATTTGTTTTTCTTGTAGATCTGACTTTTCTTGAATAGTAAGATAACTGTAAAAATATGTACATACATGTTTGATTTGTTAAGTGTTATTATTATTATTATTATTAACATATAGTAGACTTCCTGCCATCTAGGGAAGGGATAGGAGCTAGGGGGAAAATGTGAAATAAAAAGCTTTGCAAGGATCAATGTTGAAAAATTACCCATACATGTGTTTTTGCAAATAAAAAATTTAATAAAATGAAAAGGGGGGATAGCATGCCCATTTGATTGCACATAGAAAATCAGGAGGGATAGGATACAAGAGAAGGTTGCGGAAAGTAATAGAGGGGAGTGTAGATTGGGGCAGGGGGTGGTAAGAAATAAAACTTTTGAGGAGGGAGAGGGTTAAATGATGAATAGAATTAAGCAGAGGGGGAAATAGGATGGAAGGAAATACTTTTAGCAATAACTGGAAAATATTTTGAAGAGAGTTTCTGACAAAGGCCTCATTTCTCAGACAACTGAGTCAAATTTATAAAAGTTAGAGCCATTCCCCAATCGATGATCTGAAAATATGAAACATTTTCAGATAAAGTTTTCAAAACTCTCTATAGATATATGAAAAAATTTACTATATGTTGGAGACAAGAAAATTAAAAAAATTCTGAGATACCGCTTCATAATTATTGGATTGGCTAATAAGACAGAAAAGAAACATCACAAATGTTAGAGGGGATGTGGGAGAAATGTGTGTAGTAGTGACCTGACTGAACAATTCTATAGAGTAATTTGGAACTATGCATAAAGGGGTATAAAATCATGCAAATCCTTTGACCTAGCAATATTACTACTAGGTTTATATTCAGAAAGAGATAAGAAACAAAAAAGAAAAGGGCCTATATCTACCAAAAAATACAGATAGTAGCTCCTTTTCTTGTGGCAAAGAATTGGAAATTGAGGTAATTCCATCAACTAGGGAATGGCTGAACAAATTGCGATAAGTGAATGTTATGGAATATTGTTGTGCTATAAGAAGTGATCAGTAAGATGCTCTCAGAAAAACCTGGAAAAACTTACAAAAGCTGATGCAAAGTGACAGGTACTGTGCACAAAGTAACAGCAATATTATAAGGTGATGAGCTGTGGATGACTTTCCTTTTCTTAGTAATACATTCAAGAAATCTATGAAGTATGGATGATGAAAAATGCTATCCATCCCCAGAGAAAGAACTGATAGTGTCTGAATACAGATTAAAGCACATTTTCCCCTTTTTAATTTTATTTTTCTTGAGGTTTTGTCTCTTTTCTTTTACAACATGACTAATATGAAATTATGTTTATGTCTATACATGTATAATCTATATTGAATTCTTTGCCTTCTCAGTATGGGGAGGGGGAGAGTGGGGAAGGAGGAAGAGAATTTGGAATTGAATTTTTAAAATGAATGTTAAAAATTGTATTAGCATGTAATTGGGCATAAAATAGTGAGGAAAAAATGCAAACATTTCTATATTAGTCATTTTGTGAAACAAGAAAGAGACCAAAAAAAAAAAAAAACCCAAAGTAAAAGAATATGCTTTGATCTATATTCAGGCTCCATCAGTCCCTTCTCTGGATGTGAATAGCATCTTTCCATCAGGATCCCTTTGGGATTGTCTTGTAACAATGTATTACTGAGAAGAGCCGAGTCCCTCACAGTTGATCATCACATGATATTGGTGTTACTTTGTACAGTGTTCCCCTAGTCTTGCTCATTTAACTTTGCATCAGTTTCCCCAGTCCTGAAACCTGCCTGCTCATCATTTGCCACAGTACAATAGTATTCCATTACCTTCCTAGATTCCTTAGGGAATTCCAGGGCGGTAAGTACCCAGGCCCCAGTCTGCATAGTGGGGACTGGGGCCAATAACCCTTGCGGCATATGTAGGGCTCCCCCAAACTCCCAAGGGTGGGGGAAATCATTGTGCGGTTATGGTGGGGTTTCCCGAGATCCAAAAGCAGGGGCACACGGGATGCTCACAGATCCAGCCAGGGCAGACTAGTGAGGGGTGGGGCTCCAGAAACCCCTTTGAGGGAGGAGCTTCCAAAAGGAGGTGGGGTCCTCACCTCCCAAAGGAGTGGAGGCGTGGTTCCCAGGAGTCTTTGCTGCCCAGGGGCGGGGTTCCCCAAATCACCCTGGAGACCTGGGGCTCCCAGAAGCCCCTCCAGTACGCAGGAGGCGGGACTCTACTTCTACGTGCTTCTGAGTTGCTCCTCCCTTAAAGCCTGGACCTGAAAGGGATCGGACGGCGTATTTTTGCAGTGCAGAAAAGGTAAGGAGAGACCACCTGAGCAGTTCAGGTTAGAGGAATGAGCTGGGAGCTCATTGAGCCCACTCTCAGATAACAGCAATGGGATGGGGGGCAAGCAGGCCCCCAAATTAGTGACATCTCGAGTTGCATCAAATCAGGAGGCATTTCCTCATCCGCCAGGGGAGCTCGTTCCCTCATGGGACCGTATTCCTGGGGGCACTGTTGCTGTTCTCGACTCACTGCATCTTGCCTCCCCTCTCCTTGGTTGCAAACTGGGCTCCCCCACCCGAACCTACAATGGTGCAACCCAAAAGTGTGTGGGCTTAGGCAGCTCAGCCAGTTTGAGTACTCTTGCCCCTCCCCCTTTGATTCAGCAAATGCAGACCCTGTAGCCCCCAAACCGAACACTTTGACCTACATTAGTTTAGAGGAACATGGCCTGTAGAAATAGTGACCACTATTCTCTGTCCTCCTAAGACCTTTCTGAATTGACCCTGGGGTCTTCTGGGTCCCGGGGCTTGAGAAGGGCACCAGTAAATCAGAGAGGGTCTTGCAGAGGCCAGCCAGAATGAATGGCCTGGAGCCCATGTGCTCTGATGGGTTTGGAATCGGTCAGCAAGAGCCGGGGAGTCAGAGATTTCAAATGTCTGAAGTTCTGTCTTTGGGAGAAGGGATGAGGCTTGTTCAGCTGAGAGCTGAAGGGGGGTAAATGAGGAAAGAGGATAAGCAAAGGAGCCCATTGAAGCTGGGGGAAAAATCTTCCTCCTGAGAGGTGACCTTAGTGAAATGGGCTGACTTAGTGAAGGCCCCTCTTTGCAGCCTTGAAAGTAGATTAGGGACCATTTGAGCCTTTCCAGTTCTCATGGCTTCTGTCTCTGGTGTCCATACCTCCACAGGTGATCCAGACAGACACAGAACCAAGATGTATAAGTTGGTGGTGGCGGGTTCCTGTTGTGTGGGCAAGAGCGCACTGACTGTTCAGTTTGTTAAGAATCAATTTGTGACTGAATATGACCCTACCATTGAAGATTCTTACTGTAGGGAAACAGTGGTGGACGAAGAGCCGTGCCAGCTGGACATCCGGGATACCACAGGCCTTGGAGTGTTTTACCCTCTGAGAGAAAAATCCTTATGCTGGGGAGAGGGATTCCTCTTTGTCTATGCAGTGAATGACTTTGACTCTTTTAACGAAGTGAATGTCTTCTGGGACCAAGTGCGGAGGATCAAGGACACCGACCATGTACCCATGGTGTTGGTGGCCAACAAAGTAGATGTGACCAACGTGCTGGTGGACCCCACACTGGGCAAGGAGGTGGCCAAGAGCTTCGGGGTCCCTTTTGTGGAGACATCAGCCAAGACTGGGCAAGGTGTGGAGCAAGCTTTCCATGAGCTGGTTCGTGAAATCCGTAAGATGCGAGATGAGGAAGAGATGGAGGAGACACAGGCCTGTGCATTGGATTATAGCAACATCATGTGAGCAGGTGCACCCTTACACGGCTCCTGCCCCCTAATTCTCCTCTTCCCTGGACAAGAGTACCCGCAAATCCCCTAGTCACTCCCCAGCCTTCAAGACCTCCATCCGGACCCTTCCTCCTGCCTGTGCTTCATTGCCCAGCCCTTTGGAGCCTTATCAGGATTTCTCCAGGAGCCTCTTGCAGGGACCCATCTGCTTTTCTCCGTTCAGGACATTTTGTATTTTTGCTTTTGTTCCCCCTTTTGAGAGGGAATGACTGCCTCCCTGCCTTGGTGTCCTGACCAGGCAAGGAAAGACTGCCCCCTCCTTGAGCATGCAGCCTCCCCCAGCCTCCCTGGCTGCTTTCTCTCCAATCTGGCCCTCATCTTCAGCTTCCTCCTCTGCCTTCCTGGAGGCTGTGTGAGTCATTTTCTGTATTAGGCTTTTCCCTTGCTCCCCCAGCAGTGACCCTGCCTCTGGAAACCAGGACACTAGTGATTCTCCCTCCTGCCCTGGGCTTGGTGTATTTGCTGTCTGGGGCCAGGTCACCAGCCCTGTCATGGCCCAGATCTTGTTTGTGGGGTGGGTGAGGAGCTCTGCTCTGAAGTATAGTCCCCATTAAGGGACCCTCAAGACCAGGCTGGGGGAGTATGTTATTGTTGTTGGGGATTTTTTTTGTTACTCCCATGGAGTGTGTGTCACCTCCTGTATTCAACTTGCTTGTCAGCTGGAGCCCTTTCAGGAGCAGTGAGGGGTTTGGGTCGAATGGGATTGCCTCCCTTCGGGGGATGCCTTTAGACATAAGTGCCATGAATAGTATTCTTTATGTTTTAGCAGTCAGATAATCCCCTTTCAAATCCTGCAAGTTGCAGTATTTTTATAGCCTCCAAAAGAAGTGGGGTGGAGGGGCCAGGCTGTAAATGTTGTTAGCAGATACCTCACAGCTACAGGTGCAGGTGGGGGTCAACCTTGGAGCCTTCTGAGCTGGGTATCTCTGTATTACCTCAAGAATTCTGGTGAAAAGGCCAGGGAGGTGATTTTCCTGTTTCATTTAAAAGTATTAGGGGTCCTAAAGCTACCTTTTTGGCTTTTTTTGTAGAGGGGAGGGTTGAGTAGGAAGAGGAATCCATTTTAAAGGGACTTTCCTCAGACTTGGATTCAAAGTGGATTATTTTTCTAGTATTTCTTACAAATAAAAGGTGTTGGTTTGTTTAGAAGTGTCTCTGGTAATTTCTCATGGGTTGGCTTGCTTGGGGTAAGAATAACCTGCGTGCAGTATGGCCCAGTGGGGAGAGAGCTGGGTTTGGGAGTCAAGAAGGCATGGGTTGTTTTAGCTGTGGGACCTTGGGCTTCATTTTTCTCACCAGTAAGATGTGGGGTGAGGGGGGAGAAAGGGAGGTTTGCTCTAGACTCTCAGGTCCCATTTAACTCTGCCACGAGAGTGGGTCTAAATCTTATGGACCTCAGTTCAATGAGATTATAATGATCTCTACAAATAATTTTATCTGTCATGTATCTGTCAGGTATCTTAATATTTATCTCTGAATCGATTTTCTCTATATTAACCAATTATCTCTAATAATGTCATCTATCATTTATTATAGATCAGTTCTATATCATTTATTATCTCTCTCACCTTTTTATGTAGTTACCTTTCTCTCTCTCCACA
>JAJPUD010034238.1:0-10949 GCA_023553655.1 Myrmecobius fasciatus
CATGGAGAAGAATGCAGACTGTTTCCCCATCAGCCTCACACTTATCATGGCTGGCAGGGAGAAGGGTTGAGGGAATGTGGCTTGAGCATTTAGCTCTTTTGGGGTAGGCTAGATCTTGGCACAGGGCTGAACTCATCAAGGGGAGAGTGACTTAGATAAAATAGATTCTAATTTTGGTTAATTCCTAACCATGACCTGAAAACCTCAGAAGTGTAGAAGATGAAAGGGATAGAATCTCTAAAGTTCCTTCCAAATTTCAACTCTTTGATCAGTGTTTCTAGAAATGGTAGACAAAAGTCCCACAACATAATATAATGTAATATAACATTTATATAATATTATTATGCCAGATTATGCTATACTATAATTGTCATAATATACAGCCACATATAATTGTAATTATATTTTACTGTCATGTTATAAAAGTCAAATGTCATATTATACTTCATCATATCATAATATTAATCACCGTCCATTACTTTTATAATCCCTTCATTAGCACAGTAGACAGAAAGAAAACTAGATTTGAAGTTAAAAGCCTGGGTTTGAATCCTTCTTGTTTGTATGTTGAATCTTCCCCTTCTAATTTGTAAAATGAGTGGGTTTGACTAGATGATCTCTGAGGTCCCTAAAGTCCTTTTTTTTTTTCTTATAATCATGCCCCTAAAGAGAGAAAAAGAGCAGGCAGTATTAGAATCTCTATTTCGCAGAGGAGGAAATGTTGGCCCAGAGCAGCAATGTTTTTCTCTAGGTCACACAGTTTGTTAGAGGCAGGGTTGTAACTAGAACCTCAGCTGTCTCCCAGACTCAGGCTATTTCAGTTAGATTGTGCTGGCCTTTATCCTGGACTGTGCTCCCAACAGATGAAACATGGAGGCATTCTCCATTTGTCATGAGAAGATTCATTATTTCCCAAGCTCTTGGAGTTAGATAAAAGCAGTGAAGCTGAGAATCCCCCCTTCCCCTCACCTTTCAACGTTAAAGGAAAACCTTCCATTTGTTCCCCTTTCTCTGTCCCTTGTTCCCTCTTGTTGGGACTGAGAGGAGGGAGGTGAGATGGAAAAGCACTGGGCTTAGTTCAGGATGCCTGGATTCTAGTCTTGGCTCAACTACCAATTACCATATGATGTGAACCTCAATTTCCCCATTTGTAAAATGGGAATAATAATATCAAATTGCATTTGTCTAGCACTTTGAGCTTTCCAAAGAGCAATTTTCAAGGCATGATAATAGTCAATAAAAGCTAACATTTATATAGTATTTTACAGATTTGACAGCTAGGTTTTAATTAGTAAAAATAACAATCCTGTAAAGTCATCAGATGTGAAATTCACACTTTTCAAATTTGCAATTATGTTAAAATGTGGTCATTGGTTTCAGTCCAATGAAAATATGCAGTGAAAATTCAAATAATATACTTAAAATAATAAACCACTTCCCAGGATTCATTATTCAAACTAGTTGGGATTCTCACAATCACTCTGGGAGGTAGAAGTATTATCTTGAATTTTACAAATGAGGGAATTGGAGAAGACAGAGATTGTGTGTCTTTCCCAGCGTCATATAGCTAGTAGTTGTCCAAGGCTGGACACATTTATTTTTGCAGATGAGGAAACTGAGCCTTCAAGAAGAAAGAGAAGCTAAATGTGCCTTGGTAACCCCCTGCCATGGCCTGAGTATATCATTCTTCAGGAAGTGTAAGAATAATATTACCTTGATTAATAATATCTCATTAATAAGCACTTTACTCCTTTTATCTTCACCCCAATCATTTTGAGGAAAGCAAATTGCTAAAGTAGAAAGAATGCCAGATTTAGAGCCACAGAAAGTGAGTTAAAATTCTGCCACTTACTCCCTGTGTAGGCTTGGGCAATTGATCAATAAGCATTTATTAGTTGCCTACTCCAGGCCAGGCAGAAGGGCAGCTTGACTTAGTGAATAGAGAATTGACGCCTCTGACTAGATAATTCTCATACACTCTTGAGTTGTCAAAATTGCCTGTTTTCAGTCTTAGGAGTGCCTTCATCAAGAGGACCCTATACCAGTAAAATTGCAGATCATTCAATCAATTAGCATTTATTAAGCTCATAATATGTGTCAGGCACTTTGAATCTGTGCATACAAAGAAAGATAAAGACAGCTCCTGTTTTCCACAATCTAAAGGACAAGAAAGACAACATACAAACAAATTATATACAGGACAAATAGGAAATAAAGAGGGAAGGCACAGAAGTTAGGAAGGGTTGGAAGAAGCTTCCTGGAGAAGATGTGATTTTATAGATTTAAAGGAAGCCAGGAAGAGTTACTAGGTGGAGTGGAGGGAGGAGAACATTCCAGGTATGAGGGATGGCCAGAGAAATGCCCAATGTCTTGTTCATGGAACAGCTAGGGCATTGGAGAATAGATAGTGGGGAGTAAGGTGCAACAAGACTGGAAATGTAGGAAGGTGCTAAGATAAGAAGGGCTTTGAATGCCAGAGTTTTGTGTTTGATTCTGGAGGACATAAGGAGTCAGTGTAAATACACACACACACACACACACACACACACACACACACACACAAACAAACAATGGGGAAAAAACTTTAAAAAGAAAAAGATAACAGGAAAAAAATCTTCCAAGCATAGTTCTAGGCAATCCACTCTCAAGCTTCAGTCTCCTCATTTGGAAGATGAAGGGGTTGAACTAGGTTACATTCTAAGCTCAAAATCTATGATCCTGCAGGTATCTTGCCTCCCTTTCAGAATCGCTATGAGGTGCAAATGAGATTCTATGTCTGAAAGTATTTTGTAAACTGTAAAGTACTATACCATTACTATTGTTGTGGACAGAAGTGGCAGTTTTGCTGCTGAGATCTCCCTGACTGCCCAACCTGGCATCCCCCCACCCAGGTGACCATTGAGGTGGTAGATGACCTGCAGGCTGAGATGGAGATGGACTTGTTGACAGAAACCAGTGATTACTGGTCCTTGGGTTCCCCCAGCTGGCTCCCTGCCAAAGAGCTCTTCTGGCCTCTGTTCTGGGGCTATACAGAGGGTGAGGAGGGAGGATCTGGGCCCCAGCCTGAGGGAAAAGCCTTCAAAGAAGAAGAGGGAAAGGAGGACAATGAGGAAGACTATGCAACAGAATATGAGGAGGAAGAGGAGGAAGATGAAGAGCCCATGCTGAGTGGAGTGGGAAGCAACTGGAATCAGAGATGGCCAACACCAAAGACCTGGGATTTCGTGGAGAAATATAACTATGGTGAGTACACGGTGCATTGGGGACCGTACATCACTTTGGGACATTACAGGAGGGGAAGAGAGGTCCAGGAAAGAAAGCAGAGTGTCCTAGGAAAATGACAGAGTTGGAAAGCGAACTCTTTATTTGGGTTGGGCATAAAATAATAATTATAATAATAATTTATTTGATTAAATGATTATTGATTTCATATGAATCTGTGATCTCTAATTTTAGGCAAGTCGCTTAACCTGACTTGGCAGTTTCCTTCTTTGTAAAATGAGGGAATTGAATTGAATGAATCCTAAAGTCCCTTCTAGCTTTAGATTCTATAATCTTTCCACCAAGCCAGATCAAAGGGCCTCTGTGCCATAGCAGATAGTATCAAGAATACCAGTTATCAAGAACTTCTAGGTGAAATAATTTCCTGCAACCTTCTCTGCATTTTATAATCTTAAAAAGTTATCTAGAGTATTGAAGTATTAAATGACTTGACCAGGGTCATACAGCCATATATGTCAGAGGTGAGGCTTGATTGATCTCAAGTTTTCCTGGCTGTGAGACTGACTCTTTATTCCCAACACCATCAGTGTCCAGCACTGGACCTAAGGGCTTCACATGGGCTACAATGCTTCTGAGTGGGACCCCAAACCAAATTAAAATGTAATGGGGAAATATTTATCAAAATAAATAAAAATACAATAAAACTTAGATAATATTACATTTTAAAATTAAATCAATATATGTCAAAGATCCTTATGCACAATTGAGGACCCTGTTTGTATTCAAGTTTGATCCCACTGCCCTACACCATGAGGGGAGTAGGAGGCAACTGGCATTAGAGATAGCCTCTCTTTTTAAGAGCTGCAAAGGCTAAAAAAAAACTCTTCAACTATTGGCTGACCTTCTGGTGGTGAGCTTCCTATCCAAAGGGAGTGATTTGTTCAAGGCCATAAAGTCATTGGCAAAGGTAGGACCAGAATCAATCAGTAAACAAGCATTTATTAAATGCTTCGTCTGCTAGGCACAATGCTAAGTGCTAGAGATAAAAAGAAAAAGATAACTCCTACTTTTAAGTTTACAATTAATGGAGTCCATATATGACCAATGAGATCTTATCTCTGAGCAGGTAAGCAGGAAAATTTTCTAGATCTTCACATTCACCTAATTAATTGAACAGGTGAATTTAGAACCACCAGTCAATCAATTTATTTATTAGGCACCCACTACTATATGTGCCAGATAGAACTGCTGACTCTAGCTTCATTGGAGATATGAATGAGGTGGGGGTCTTACAAGAGAGCCTGGGGCAAGACATCCATGGACCCCAGCCAGTTGCATTTGTGGGCAGCCTAGTTATAATGAAAAAACATTATTTCACCCAGGGTTTCAAATCTCTCCTGTAATATATACCGTTTATCACAAAATAAAATATCTCCATGCCATGGAGAATAGAATTTTCTGTCCTTGAGAATATGTGCATTTATTTATTTGTTTGTTTGTTATTTATTTATTTTGCTTTTTTTTTTTTTTTTTTTTTTTTTTTTTTTTTTTTTTTTTTTTTTTTGCTTTTTGCTGAGGCAATTGGGGTTAAGTGACTTGCTCAGGGTCACACAGCTAGGGAACATTAAGTGTCTGAGACCAAATTTGAACTCAGGTCTTCCTGACTTCAGGGCTGGTGTTCTATCCACTGCACTACCTAGCTGCCCCTATGTGCATTTATTTTTAAAAAATACTCCAAAATGTCTCTCCTTCCCCACTCTTGCCCTCATGTCCTAAGCAACTGCTTACTTAGTTTAGCCCTTATCTCAATTGTGTCTATCATATTGTCCTTTTTCTGCTCCCAGATTATGAGGTGGAAGAAGAATGGAGTCCCTGGTCCCCTTGCAGTGTCACCTGCAGCAGCGGCACTCAGAAAAGGACCCGCTCCTGTGGCTACGCCTGCACAGCCACAGAGTCTCGAATGTGTGAATTGCCTCGATGCCCTGGTGAGAGGGTGAAGTTGGTATGGAGGAGCTTATGAGCTAAATGTCCTAGGGAATTGAGTGTTCTGTGTTTATTATTATTTTGTGAGGCAATTGGGGTTAAGTGACTTGCCTAAGGTGTTAAGTGTCTGAGACCAGATTTGAACTCAGGTCCTCCTGATTTCAGAGCTGGTGCTCTATCCACTGCCCACCTAGCTGCCCCCCCTGTTCTATGTTTAAATGGTAGTAAGTAGTGTATAAGGCTTGGAGAAGGAATACAAATCCATATTAGGTTCAAGAATTCCTATGTTTAGCCTGAGTCCCATTGGACTTTCCCAGTGATCTGTGGAAATAGCAAAAGATCCTACCTAAACTACTGAGATTTTCCACCACTGGCTCTTTGTTACCCTCCAGGTATAGTTTCAGTGTTATTCATTCCCTACTTCCAGTCCCAGAGTTTGCCTCTCCAACCCACTGTGTCTTCAACATTGAGGAATAGGGTTAAGGACTTGGGGTGGAGAGGGTCACTGCTTTGTATTGATTTTCATTCTTTTTAAAGGAACAGAAAGCAAGACGGGCTTTCCCAATGAGGACTGGTTGCCTGAAGTGCACAATGACACTCAAATGCTTGGCTCAGGTCAGTGTACAGGGGTTAGCTTTGAGCTTGGGGAATTGGGATGATGGTGGGGATGGGCCAGGGAAGGGAGGGATAGGGATAGAATCATTTAACTGTGAAACTTCACATGGATAAGAAACCTCTCTTTTCACTCAAATAATAATGTAGCAGTCTCTTGATAAGGCTTGGGCTGGCCACAAAGACCCTTGGAGTTGTATTTCTTCTCAGTCTAGGAAGAGAAGAATTAATACACATTTATATAGCATTTTAAAGTTTAAACACTTGATTCACAGGAACCCTATGAGAAAAACAATGTAAGGATCATTATCACTGCTTTACAGATGAGGAAACTGAGGCACAGAGAAGTTACATAACTTGAGATCACACAGATGTCAGGCTATTAGAGTCAGGATTTAAAAACAGACCCGTGACATCCCAATTCTAGTGTTCTTTACACTACATTGCCTCTTGGAGGCAACTAGATAGTTTAGTGAATAGAGCACTGGGTCTGGAGTGAGGAAAACCCAAATTCAAATGCAGCCTCTAATCCTCTAAATCCAGCTCTTTGACTCCAGGCAAGTCACTTAGCCTCCATTTGCCTTAATTTAGCTGAGAAAGAAATGGTAAATCATTCTAATATCTTTTCTAAGAAAACCCTATACAGGGTCATAAAGAATCAGATATTACTGAACAGTAATATTGGCTCTCACCTCTTCAGAGGCAGCATGGAATAGTGGGTAGAACCTTGAACTGGGGGCAGGCAAATAATGATTCAAATTCTACCTCAGACTTGTTATCTGTATGGGCAAATTATTTAAACTCTCTGTGTTTCAGTTTCCTCCTTAAAACAGAGATATAAACTAGCTAGACTTTGAAGTCCCTTCCGGCTCTAAATCTGATTCTTTGAACTTAAAAGTCATTTGATCCAACCCTTTATCAGAAGCATGAATCACCTACCATCTGACAGCCTTCTCTTCTGATCTTCTGTATCAGTGACCAAACACAGTTGCTTTTCAGGCAGTCCATCCCATCTGGAGCACCCCTAACTAACAGAATATATGGCCATACCTATCTTTCTAAGCCAGATATTTCTCATTCTGGTAAGGTTTTTCTTCCACTGAAGAAAGAACTAAGAGTCTCTAGTTAACCATTACTCTTCCTACCCAGTTAATCAAGTAGGGAAGACTAACAGAATCCTGTATGATCAGGGAAAGGGGATGAGGGGACTGCAAACTGATCCTCTAAGACACTCAATCTCCTTTGTATCTGAGGGCAGTCATTCTTGCCTTGAGCTGCCAGATATTATTTTAGGGAGCACTGAATATTGACTTGAGAGATGGGGAAATGGTACTGTCTGCTAATAGATATTATCAGTAAATTTCAAATATATGACCTTTATTTGTATTGACTTAATTTAAAAAAAAAAAGAAAAAGGAAAGCACCCTGAATTACAAAGACAGTGAGATAGTTAATGCATTTGCCACACTTCATTCTTTCCAAGGTGAGAAGTTCCCCTCCCAGACTGATTCTTTTATGAAGGCTAACTTGGCCATCTTATGCCTTAATTCTTACCTGGCTTTTAACTACTGCCTGGGCATTGCCTTAAACAAACTAAGACCTGGAAAAACAAACAAACAAACAAAAAAAACATAGTTTAACAGGAACAGGATCTTTCACTGTATCCGTCACAGCCATCTTGACCTATGTCTTGTCACTTGATTATTAATGACTCTGGAGGGGAAGGTGAGGCTGTTGACTCTGCACAGCTCTGCCTCATCTAAGTCCACTTTCAGTTGACTAAATTTACTTGTAAGTTAGGACATTAGCCTCCTGATGTCATTGGTTCTCTTTGAGAATGAAGGATGAACAACTTTTCAAGTTTTCTGAGACTAGAGAATTTGGGTTCAAAACTTGCCTCTGATGCTTTCTATCTATGGGAGTCACTTATTTTCCCTGAGCCTCAGTTTCCTCATCTGTAAAATAATCAGGTTGCATCAGATGGCCTCTGAAATCCCTCCTAGCCCCAGATCTATGTTCCTCTGATTTATGTAATCCTCATCACAATTCAGTGGTGAGGTCAACAGGACCAGGTCCCATTTGTCAGATTAGGAAACTAAGTCCAGAGATTTTACCTCTATTACAAAAGTAAAGAGTGGCCCAAGTGAGACTGACCTTACTTCTTTTAATTACTGGCTGTGTGGGATATGGCACCTCCTTCTCTCCCAGAATTTTTTTTTGTGGGGGATACTTCCTAAGGTACATGCATAGTATATGTGTGTGTATACACATATATATATGTATATGTACATGTACATATACATATATGCACACACATATATACACACACATATATACACACACAAATATATATATATACACACACAAATATATATATATATACACACATATATACATACACACATATACACACACAAATATATATATACACACATACATATATATACACACACATACATATATATACACACACATACATATATATACACACACACAAATATATATATACACACACACAAATATATATATACACACACACATACAAATATATATATACACACACACAAATATATATATATACACATACACATATATACACACACATATATACACACACATATACACACACAAATATATATATACACACACATATATATATACACACATACATATATATACACACACACATACAAATATATATATACACACACATACAAATATATATATATACACACACAAATATATATATACACACAAATATATATATATACACACATACATATATATACACACACATACATATATATACATACACATACAAATATATATATATATATACCCCCACACACACATACATACACACACATATACACACACACAAATATATATACACACACATACATATATATACACACACATACAAATATATATATACCCACACACAAATATATATACACACACACACATATATACACACACATATACACAC
This sequence comes from Myrmecobius fasciatus, assembly GCA_023553655.1. Classification (NCBI taxonomy): domain Eukaryota; kingdom Metazoa; phylum Chordata; class Mammalia; order Dasyuromorphia; family Myrmecobiidae; genus Myrmecobius; species Myrmecobius fasciatus. The sequence goes on from JAJPUD010034238.1 coordinate 8,807, forward strand.
ACAAATATATATATATACACATACATATATATACACACATACAAATATATATATACACACATACAAATACACACACATACAAATATATATATATATACACATACAAATACACACACATATATATACACACACATACAAATATATATATACACACATACATATATACACACACATACAAATATATATATATATATATACATACACACATACATATATATACACACACACATACATACACACACACACACACACACACACACACACACATATATATATATATGAAATTCCCAGCTCAGGTATCAAATCTAGTCTCCCTTCCAAATAATTAGATCTACTGAAAAATGAATGCAAATTAATATGCTCCCTGATGTTGGAGGTATTCAAGACTGGACTGCTTGATTAGAGTGATGTCAGTAATGCTCCAGGTAAAATAAAGTGGACTAAACAACCTCTGGAGGATCATGCTGTCTCTGTAACTTTCCCTAAAGGGGCCACGTTGCTATAATGATCCTAAGGAAGGATAGTGTTTCCCCAGCTGTAGCTACAGTAGCTTTGTTTGGCCTCCTTCCTCTTGAGAAGGAGTTTGAGGAGCAGTGTGAGGAGAAAGGAGTGTTTCCCCCTAGAATTTGCCCATCTGGCTTCTTAAACCGATTCAACTCCCAGAGTCACCCAGACACCAGTTAGGGAAAAAGGCTTTTAAGGCTTAGAAATTTTTACAAGAGTAAGCTCTCATTGCCAAGTTCATAATACCACTGGATGCTCTGAGGAGGGAAAGAAGGCAATGATTACATCTTTTTATTTTTTTATTATTTTTTTATTTACAAAACATATGAGTGATTTTTCTACATTGACCTTTGCAAAACTTTTTTTTTTGTCCCAAGCTTTTCCCCTCCTTCCCCCCACCCCCCACCCCTAGATGGCAGGTAATCTAATACACGCTAAATATGTTAAATTATATGACAAATGATTGCATCTTTTTCTTGACCAACATTTACTGAACATTGACTGTGTTAAGTAGTCAGACTGGATTTCCTTCCTTCCCTTGACCAGATGTAGATAGTTGTGAAAAGTGGCTAAACTGCAAGAGTGACTTCCTGGCTAAATACATGAGCAAGATGCTGACAGACCTGCCCAGCTGCCCCTGTGCTTACCCTCTGGAGGCAGTGTACAGTGCTGTGAGCCTTCCAGATGAGCAACAAGGCAGAAGCTTCCGCTGGAGGGATGCAAGCGGCCCCAAGGAACGCCTGGATGTCTATCAGCCGACTGCCCGCTTCTGCCTACGCTCCCTCCTCTCTTTGGACAGTACCACGTTGGCTGCCCAGCACTGCTGCTATGATGAGGGCAGCCGCCTGCTGACTCGTGGTAAGGGGGCTGGGGCACCTGACCTCATCAGCACAGACTTCTCCCCTGAGCTGCACTTCAAGGTGGACACACTGCCTTGGATCCTATGCAAAGGTGACTGGAGCCGCTATCATGCAGCACGACCCCCAAACAATGGGCGAGCCTGTGCTGACAACCCACCTGAGGATGAATACCTGGCCCAGCTGCAGGAGGCCAAAGAGTATTAACCAAAGGAGCAGGGAGGCCCAAAATGTGGAGGATGGAATGGAGGCTTGGCTTTGTCTCTGGTGGCTGGGCCTGTTGGCTGCTCCCTAGGAATATCTGGAAAAGGGTAGGGTAAGAACACCTCACAATTGGGGTAGCTATACCAAGCTGCTCAATGGGGGAGGGATTGGGGGCATATCTGACCCTTGCATGTTTTCTCCCAGTTTAGTGGAGTGAGAAGTCTCTCTGAAAGAGGGACTTCTCAGTTGATTGACTTCACCTGTCATTTTCTTGTTTGGAATATGAAAGCTGAAGGGTGTGTGTGTGTGTGTGTGTGTGTGTGTGTGTGTGTGTGTGTGTGTGTAAAAGAGGGACAGAAAGACAGAGACAGAGTGAATGAAGGTTGGTCTTAGACCTTCGTATCTTGGATTCTGGGTGGAGAAAAGAGGAGTGTGTCATTCAGAAAGCCCTTAATAGCCCTGTGAATCTCTCTCTTGCCCTATTCAGAGAGACTTTTGTTGTCCTCTCACTGTGTCCTCCTCATACTGGTCTGGATACAAGCTTTGGTGCAGCCATCCAGCTAAACTCCAGTTTCTTG
>JAJPUD010034239.1:0-10949 GCA_023553655.1 Myrmecobius fasciatus
TTCACCTCTGGTCTCAGGTAGCTCCCTGGGGGAAAACCGGCTTCCCCGAGAAGGACAGGGGAGATCCAAGGCCTGATTTGGTGGAAGCAGGACCTTTGCTCCCAGCTCGGCCCTTGGTAGCACCGTGGGCCTTAGGCCACCGGGCAGTCTGTAAAATGGGCTGGAGTGGGGCCTGTCGGGGCTCCACAGCCGGATTCTTCCGTCCTTAGTAAGCTGCAAAGCCGTCCAAATCCGGGCCCTGCGTCCCAGAACGTCTTTGCCCACTCGACTGGCATGTCGGGGCTTGTGCCCGGCTCCCTGTGGCCAGCAGGGACTTTTCCTCGTGTCGGGCCCTTCTGCGCCCTCAAAGGGAAGGGACCCACCGGTTCCACAAGCCGAGTGCAGTCCCCCCGGTCTGGCCTGAAGTAGCGAGACCCTGGCCTTGTGGTCAAGGTCGCGGGCTGAAGGTGCTGGCAGTGGGTCCGAGGTGCCTAGATCCGGAGGGCAAGGACCCCGGAGCTGCCCCGGCCCAACTCCCTTGTTTGGGGAGAAACCGAGGGGAGGCCGTGGGCCTTGTCACACTGAGGAGGGCTTACCCTGCCCGCTGGGCTCTGGACAGAACTGATGTGTGCCAGCCGTGGGGGGCATCCCTCGGGGAAGGGGAAGGGGCATGGGGCGAGGGTCAGCAGGCGACCTCCGCCCTTTTTATTCTCCCCTGCCTGACCTCGTGCCTTCTCTTTTCAGCACCGTGGATGAATACTCGCCCCACAGAAAGGTGAGTGGAGGCTTTGCCCCCGGGCTCGCCAGGGCCGGCCGGATTCAATGCCCATGAGCTTGACTTAAGGGCCCGCAGCGTGGCAGGGGTCTGACTGAGGAGGGCAGTGGGACAGGAGAATGCTGGGGGGGTCGGTTGGGGGGGGAGGGTCGGCCAGTGGGAGAGAAGCTGGGGTGATGATGCGATGACCCCCAATCCCAGAGGCGTGGGGATCGGAGGTCCCAAGTCACGGTCACAGTGGAGCCTCTGGGGCTCAGGTGGAGGCCCCCTCGGCACAGAGAAGGTGGGGGGCTGCCAGTCCCAGGGTCCTGCCCTCCGCTGCCCAGGGGTGACTCCGGGGGCCCTCAGGCCCCAACCAGCAGCTCTGCTCAGGCTCCCCTCATTGCCTCATTGCGGCAGCCCCCCCCAAAGTTAGATGGGGGCTCCGAGGCTCCGCCCGGGCCTTCTGGGAGCAGCCGCGGGACACGCCTTCACTGGCCTTCCTCCTCTTCTACAGAATAAGGCCCTTTTCCACCAATTCAGTCTTAAGGAGAATTGGCTCCAGCACCGAGGAACTGTGGGAGAGGCAGAGGAAAGTAAGTGGGGGGAAGGGCGGGCGGGGGGGGGGGGCAGGGAGTGACCGGTATGAGGTCCTCAGCTGCCCAGGGGGCTTCGATTTGAACTCTGACCTCAGTTGGGGGCAGTTTGGGCTCGTTCCCCTTTCTCTGGGAAGCTTCCCTTTCCCACGGTCCCTCCCACGAGGCCTCCCCAAGCCCCAAAGACTCCCCCAGTGCCTGGAGGCCCAAGAAGCCCTTGGAAGTGCACCAGCGGGGGCAGCTAGGGGCGCAATAGTGCATAGAGCCCCAGCCCTGAGTCAGGAGGACCCGAGTTCGAATCTGACCTCAGACACTTAACATTCCCTCGGTATGACCCTGGGCAAGTCACTTAACCCCGACTGCCTCAGCAAAAAAAAAAGGGGAGTGCACCAGGCGCCTCTGCCTTGTGGGACAGTGACGACACACACACAGACACAGGGACACAGTCTGGGCGCGTTGCCGTGTGTGCGCATAGACGTGCGTGGCTGTGGCTGTGTACAATATGCACCCTGCCATGCAGCCATGCACGTGCACACACAACCCACATACAAACACACACATGTACACGGGCACGCTGTGTGCCCCCATTTCACAGAGCAGGAAGTTGAGGCTCCGAGAGTCTCAGCGATGCTCCCAGGACATTACCCCAGGAAGGGCCAGCCAGGACTCGGCCCCGAGACCGGGGCTCTCTCCAGCATCAGCGGGCAGGCAGCCAGCATTGATTGAGGGGTTAGAGCAGTGCCCCTGCCCCATGGCACTGCCCCTGCCCGGGGGCACTGTGAAATCACCAGCATCCGTGGAGCGCTTCCTGTGTGCCAAGTTTAGGATCGTTCTTTCTTAGATCCTCACAACACCCCTGGGAGGCGGGCACTGTTATTAGCCCATTTTACAGATGAGACAAAGTGAGGCACCGAGGTAAGTGACTTACCCAGAGTCATACAGCTAGGAAGTGTCTGGGTTTGGATTCGAACTCGGGACTTCCTGATTCTAGCCCCAGCGCTCTGTGCATGTGTCTGCTGGTCCAGCCTTAACCTCAGGGCTCATCAATCCAAGAAAAAGCTCCCATTCTCTATGAGGAAGCTGGGAGTTATAGGCAGAAGTGAAATAGCTCCTGCCCTCGAGGAGCTTCCATGCCCCCCAGGAAAGAAGTGGGTACCTGCACCAATGCCAAAAATAAGTCCTAGGGGATTCAGGGCTCTCTGGGAGGGCTTCAGGGAGGAGGCGGCGCCTGAGCCGGGCCTCCAGAGAGATAGGCCCCAGACCCACAGGGCAACCACGGCAGGGCAAACTTTCAATGTCTCCCAAGTCGGAGCAGGGCCAAGAGCTCCTTAGTCTCCAGCCCTCAGTGTCCCCTTCCCTCCAGGACAAGAGCCGGACTCAATGGCAGGGGCAGAGGCAGGAGAGAAACTGGGCCTCGGCTTTGATGATGCAGTTCTTCAAAATTCTAACTGCTTTTCTGCCACTGAGATAGGCCAAAGCCAGGAGGGATTGTGGGGGGGCCAGAACACCCCGGCTCTGACCTCTCACCTCTCACAGACTGGTCCTGGCGGGCTGAGTCCGGGCCGGCCCTAAGTTACAGAGACCGGGCGGCCAGCCCCCGGGGAGAGGGAGCTCTGGCTCTGGAGCCCCCAATGCCCGCCATCCCAGGGCCCATCACCGGTACTGATGCCCAGTGCCCGCCATCTCAGGGGCCATCACCGGTACTGATGCCCACAGTCAGACTAAGGATATGACACTCGTCCTAAAGCTCAGGGTGGCTCTTGCCAGCCTTCCCTCCGGGTGGGATGCCCCCCTCACATGCCCCGCGCTCCCCGGGTCCCCAGCCTGCTCTGGGGACGGTCCCGGCCCGTGGTCCTGTGCTCTAATGAGATTGTTTTCCAGGCTGAGTGTTTAAAGTGGTTTGCTGCTTGGTGCCCCTCAGCTCTTGTACTCACTAGTCTGGTTAATGAGCTGGAAAGAGATCTCGGACTCATTGATTTGTGGGCTGCTGGGAAACTCCATTTTCCAGGGGGAGAGGGCTGCCTTTTTCCACGGGCAACTCCCCCGACAAGCCGGGAAACTGACACTTGTCAAATGGTGTGATGGGAGTGACATGGGAGGCAGGCGGGGGGGGTGTCACCATTCCCTGAGCCCGAGTGCCAGGCGCTGCCCCTGCCCGCGAGGCCCTGTGGGGCTCAGGCTCGGCAGAAAGGGGATGTGGAGGATTAGATCTCCTTACCTGGAGGGCCAGACCCTGCTTCTTGGTGCTTTAAAGCAGGTGGGGCCGCGTTCTGCCCAGGCCCCTTGCAGGGGACCTCCCCTGGCCAGCCCTGGGCAGGGGCCCCCTTGACTGGCCCAGCAGATGACCATCCAGTCTGGGGTTTCAGTGGCCACCAGTGAGGGGCTCCCCTCTCCTTGGGAGGCAGCCCGGGCCAGCTTCTACCAGCAGGAAGCTGTTCCCATAGTGTCCACTTCTGGCCTCTGAGACTGAGCCCCCTCTCCCCTGCTCCCTCCCCTTCTCCCCTCCTCCTCTTCCCCCTTCTCTCTTCTCCCTCCCCTCTTTTCTCTCCTCCGTCCCCTCGTCCCCCTTCCCTCCTCCCTCCTCCACCTCTCCCTGCTCTCTTCCCATCCCACCTCCTCTCCCTCAGCCCCTTTTCAGTGACCCCTAACTCCTGTATGTGGCACGGGCGCGAGGCCCCCCACCAAAGCAGAGGGGGGAGGGGTGCTGCGGCTGCCAGAGCCTCCCGATGCAGACTCCGGGCACTCAGCACCTCGGGCTGTCCTGGTCACACTGATGAGCGTGGGGGCCCCTCCGAGAACCTGGTCCTTTCAGGGCTGGGGGGGGAGCAGCTGTCCGGAGCCCCCCCCATCTCCTGATGGAGTGAGTGTCTCCCATCGTGGGCGCTCCCTCCCACCCTTAGGCAGACTTACTCCCAGAGCTCTCTCTTGTTTTATTTATTTACTTTTAGCGATGCGATTTGGGCGAAGTGACTTGCCCAGGGCCACCCAGCCAGGCGTCTGAGCCCCCCCTGACTCCAGAGCTCGGTCCCGTGCATTGTCTCGCTGCCCTCAGAGCTGTCTTCCCCCATCCTGGAGGGGGACATGGAGGTCATGTGACCTCCCCTCATTCCCCGGGGCTCAGCCAGCTTTCAGACAAGTCACCGGCCTCGTGTCTGTGGGGGACGCGGGATTGTAAGGCCGGGGCAGCTAGAGCTTGTACACACACTCGCACACACACTCGCACACGCACTAGGGGAGACACGGGAGCGCTCGGGGCGGGGCTTTCTTTTTGGGGGGGGTGCTTGTCCTGAGCGCTCACACCCTGTCCTGTCCACAGTTTTCTGCCACGTGTACATCACGGAGCACTCGTACGTCAGCGTCAAGGTGGGCGTCTCCAGCACGGCGCGGGAGATCCTCAAGATTGTGGCCGGGAAGTTGCAGCACGCTCCCCACGAGCTGGCCCTCGTGGCCGTCGCCTTCTCAGGGGGTAAATGTTTGAACCCTAAGCCGGCTCTCCTTCAGTGGGGGAGGGGGGCGTCGTGGCGGGCCGCTCCCTCCCCTGGTTTCCATGACAACGGGCGGGGCTTGGGTCCTGCTGGTGCTGAATGGAACCCCCGCCCCCGCCCGGGGGGGGGGGGGAAATGGAGCCCAAAGCTCTGGCTAAGCGCCTGTATTTCATTTTTAAACTAACCCAGGAAGCTGATAAGGGGTGACTTTGCTGGAGGGAGGGAGAGAGATAAAGGGGAGGGGAGGGAAAAAGGGGAAAAGGGAGAGAGACAAAGAGAAAGAGACAGAGAGAGAAAGAGACGCAGAGACAGAAACAGAGCGAGACAGAGACAGAGAGAGACAGTTAGAACCTTCTTTTTGGTAAAATGGAAGAGAACATGGCAAGCAGAGGCCGGAAGAGTCAGTGGGCCGGTGCCCCGGAGGGACGATGGGAGTTTATTGTCAGGCTCAGGCGGGTGCTTTCTCCTGGAGGCATTGCCGCAGCCCCCGCAGGGCGACCCATTGTCTCCCTGGAATAAAATCTGCCGATTACCAGCTGATACTATTGATCTCCGGCCCCTCCCGGGCCTCCGCTTTCCTGATGGCCGCCGTGGCCCCGTCCCGGCCTGATGCTTTGCTTGCAGCCCCTTTAACAGCTCGTTCCTGGGGAGAGCACAAAGGAGAGACTCTCCCTCCGGGAGGTGCACGGGCTGAGAGTGAGGGCTGCGGGGGAGCCCGGACCGCTTTGCTGTGGGTCCCTTGTTATTGTCCCTGAGGGGGAGAAGGCCTCCCTGGGGCCGGAGCTCCTATTGTTCCACCGCTCAGAGGCAAAGGAGGGGAGGACGGGACTGTGGATCGTGCCTCCGAGCTGGCCCCCGCTGGGAGCCCCGCTGTCCCCTTGGCTCCCCTTCCCCACCTCCCGCAGACTCCCGCCCCCATCCCCTTACAGCTGGGGGCGCATGGGAAGTCAGGAAAGTCCCCGTCCAGGAAAGGGGGACGATGGGGCGGTTCCTAGCCAGGCTCCTGAGAGGCAGCCACCCAGGGGCTCGGGGCTCCCCCTCAGCAGAGCCCTTGGGGCATCGGGCTCTTGCCCCGGATGTGGCCGCCGCTGGGAAATGCCGCTTGCATCCGCCATTAGATCAGACCCATCAGCGCTTTAGGGATTTCTAACATGGGCCGAGGTATCAGGGGGCAGCCCCACATTGGCAGAGGTGGAGTCATTGAAAGGCTCTTAGCGGCGCTGCCCGTTAGGAAAAGCGGTTCTGCCGGTAGTGATCCCGGATTTACTGGGACCTTGGTTTTAAGTGCCTCCTCTTAATTCCCTGGGGGGCAGCCGGGGTGGCTCCCGAGTGGGGAACTGCATTTCCTTAGCCCTGCCTTGCTCTCGGTCCCTTTCACTCCCTCCCGACCCCTTTCACTCCTTCCCTTTTAGCTTTCTTTTCTCCATTTTTTGTCCTTTCATCCTCTCTCCTTCTTTCTCTTCTCTTTCTTTCCCTTCTCTCTCTCCATCTCTTCATTCCTTCCCTGATGCTTCTCTCCCTCCATTTTTCTTCTCTCCCTTTTCCCATCCCCTTTTCTTTCCCGCTCTGCCCCCATTCTCTTTCCCTCTCCTCTCTTTCTACTTTCTTCTTCTCTCCTCTCCATTTCTCTTCTCCCTCTCCCTCTTTTCCTCCCCCTCTCTTAAGAGGTAGACAAAGAAGCCAGTTACTTTTACTCTCCCTGCTCTTTGGGTGGGCTGAACTCTCCCCTCTGGGGAAGGGGTTTCTTTTAAACTAGTTGTTGATGGGAAATGGAGGGGGCCAAGCTCAAAGCCAGATACTGAGTTTCTCTTATTGGGAGAAACTCTTTGAATGGATTGTTTCTGCCCTGGGGAGCTGTTAAAATAAACCAATATTCTCTTCTCCTCGGACTGAGCCCCCAGCCAGAAATCACAGTTTGAAAGATGGATCCGTTTTAAGTTTCCCCTCCCAGGTCTTTTCCATCCTCTCCCTCAAGGCCACGTTCAGGCAAGTTTAGTAATTCTCTTGATTAATAGCCGAGCCACATTTGCTGACCTAGGAAACAAAGGGAAAATTTAAACACCAAAGTAAATATCTCCTAAACCCCAAGGGAAGCATCTGATTTAAAATGACAGAGAGACAGACAGACAGAGACAGAGACAGACAGAGAGACAGAGACAGATGAATATGAGAGAATGAGAGTGGGAAGGAGGAGAGGAGGCGAGAGGTCACCAGCCTTAGTCCCCAGCCTGAATGGATTTTAGCAATACAGCTCCTAGACTGTGATTTCTAGAGCACTTACTATATTCCAGACCCTGCTAAGCATTTTACAATTATTGCTTCACTTGATCTTCACAACAATGCACATTTAAAATTATTAGGTGCTATTATTATCCCTATTTTACAGATGAGGAAACTGAGGCAAACAGAGGTTAACTGATTTACCAAAATTAAACAAGTAGGACTGATCCAAGGCAGAATTTGGACTCAAGTCTTCACTTTCCTTTTAAGCACTTAAATATCTTTGGAATTTTACAGCTTACAATACAATTTTCTAGTGTAAACATAGATGTGAGGGTAGAGAGTTTACTTTTCTTATAGGAACAATGGGATGCTTTTTAGAGATTTCCCGGACTTGCCCTTCCTCCTCTCTGAATCCTTTCCCTGGCTTTTGCTTACCTTTTTTGGATCAGTCCCCTGTAGTCTGAGACCATTATGGTAGGATCTGACTTGGACATCTTGGGGAAGGAGGAGAACTGTCACAAACTCTATGATGGTAGAAAGGGGTTCAGTGATCTCCAGAAATAAGTGTGTAAATCAAGGGGCTCCTTAGAAAGGAGATAAATGGCCCCGACTGCCAGCTCCCATCACCCACCCCATCCTGGCCAACAAAATTCACCCAGAAGGGCCTGCAGACTTTTTTGGTGTGGGAAGTTCCTGGTGAGCAAGATTTCTCCACCAGTGCAACTCCTTGTCATTTGTAGGCAGTAATTATTCTGGGTTAAAAAGGTTAAGTGACCTATCCATGGCCACATGCGTGGTCATTCGGGCATTAGAAGCAACCAACCAGCATTTATTGAACACTTACTGTATGCCAAGATTCAAACCTAGATGTTCCTAACTCCAGGGTCAGCTTCCTGTGCCTTTCATGTTGCTCAGCCTTAATGCTTGTTAATTGAACCAAGAAGAGTTATAGCATGATTGTCATACCAAATTTCAGTTCAAGTCGTATTTTTTTTTAAGGGCATTTCTCTGAGATGCTGCTATTTATGCAACATCTGTGCCATTGTTGTTACTCTTCTCATCATCCCCTTTCTTTTTATTTTCTTAAAGAAAAGCATGAACTTCAGCCAAATGACTTAGCCATCTCAAAATCACTGGAGCTATCAAGTCGGATCTATGTCTACCGGAAGGATCTGTCAGAGACTTTGGTAAGAATCATCAGTCCTTTTGTCAAAGAGAAAAGATAAACAGGAAGGAAGGGAGGGAGGAATGGAGGGAGGGAGGGAGGCAGGAAGGGAAGAAGGAGGGAAAGGAAGAAGGAAGAAAGGGAGGGAGAAAAGGATGGAGGGAAGGAGGAAGAGAGGGAGGGAGAAAGGAAGGGATGAAGGGAGGAAAAGAGGAAAGGAGGGAGGGAGGAAGGGAAAGGAAAGAGGGGAAAAAGAAGAAAGAATGGGAGGAATCCCATGTGCTTTCACATATAAGGGAAAAATCAATAAGACCATAGTTGTGATATGATTAATGATCAATCAACAAACATCTATTAAGTCACTGGCATTTGCTAGCTGTTAATAATACAAAGCTGAAAATGAAGCAGTTCCTAACAAAATCAAAATAATAGAAACTCTTAAAACATCCTCAAATCTAGAGGATTCCCAGATATTCATTCAGGTTCTTGTCTCAAAGGGGACTTGCCTTAATCTGAGAGGTTTCAGCACAGCGGGGCACAGATGGAGGTCTGAAGGAGGCCCATTTTACAGATGGGGAGTCTGAGGACTAAAAGGAAACAAATGGATGAGCTTGGACTCCAGCTTGGGTCTTCCAGTTCCCAATCTGGACGCTCGCCAACATCCCGCCCTCCTCTCCCAGTGAGGATGCTCGCCCTTGCCGCAGGACCCGAGTTCTAGCACTGCTGTCTGGTGGGCTTGGGAAAGTCGGGATCAGAAAGGGACGGTGGGCAGCCTTTGGGACAACGGAGCCTGGGTCTTGAATGCCCTTTCTCTGACTCATTTACAACATTAGGATTCACAGAAGCAGCCTCAGAGAGGGGGTTTGTAGCCCCATCCTCTGTTTAAAGAGGAGCCTAGAAAGTCCTCCCGAGGTCTGGGACAATTAGGAGGCTAAGGAAAGCCTTGGGCTCTTGTTTCCAGTTCTTGCTAAGATTCTCCCTCGATGGCTCCCAGGCTTTACGTGAGCAGTGCAGTTTGACTTTGCAGATCTCTGTCCTGTGGGCCTCCTGTGATTGCAAGCAAGATTTAGCCACAGGACTTCTGCCAACTTGTCTTCCTTCTCTTATCTCAGTTTCTTCGTTTGAAAAAGGAAGGGGTTGAGCCAGATCATCTCTGAAGTCCCCATTCTGACCTTCCCCAGATGGCAGATTTAGATCCAGTTTAATGCTTCAGTCAGAAAGCTTCCATTAGAATTATTGGTCCATGGGTTTAAAATTGAAGCTTTCATCATCAAAGGAAGAGCGGGCTTTGACACAGAACTCTAAACTGTCCTTCCTGTGTACATCATCCTATCTGAGTCTCCCCATGACCTTGGGAGGTAACTTTCCCAACCCAGGAGTTTGTCATTCCCATTTTCCAGATGAGTTGTTTTTGCCAAGGCAATGCTCTGTCTATACCTGCCTCTGCTGCCCAGGATTCCCTTTGGCTTCCAGAAGCATAAGTGTGATGGTATTAACACAAATTTGTTTATCAGGGAGTCAGGTGCTGAAGCAACAGGCCAGTGGATAAACTTTGAGGGTAGGAAAATACCAGAGGAAGGCATCTACGGGAGCAAATTCTGTCAGGGGACCCTGGAAGCAAGGAAAGGGGCAGGATTGGAAAAGGTTAAAGACACGCTCCGGCTGCTTCGTAATTGTGTGCGGTGGAGGGAGAGCGGGCGGCCCTGAGCTGTGCTAAGGACTCAGTGTACCCGCTGATTCTCTTGTTCCACTGGAAAGCTCCAAGGCGGGGATATTATACAGCTGCCGGATCGCTGGCCAATTCTTCAGGGAAATTTTGTCTTGTGCCCTGAGAAGCAGCAGCCTTTCACAATCCCCCGAGGTGTCCATGCTTTCTCGCTCCTCCAATTTTCTTGTGTTTGTCTGTTCATTACATTTCCCCCAATAGAATAGGGGAGGATTTCAGATTTATGCCTGAAAGCGTGAAGAAACTTCAAAAATGCTGAAGAAAAGTTGGGCTTTGGAAGGTCTTTGATGTTACTAATGATCATTTTCATGTAAAAGAACTTTGAAAAATAAGAATTACCCAGTTCCTAATTTAGCATAAATTTCTTCATTTAGAGAGCATGAATTAGATGACTCTTGTATACCAGACAGTGTACCAGGTACTATGGATTCAAATCTAAAGAATGGATCAATGCTGGGGAGAAATAGGCAGCTTTGTCTTGTTCCCATGCAAAAAAAAAAAAAAAAAAAAAAAAAAACAAGTTGTCAATAACTGCTTAATACTTAGCACATAGTAGGTACTTAATAAATGTTTATCGATTGATTTATTGGTAACTGAGAAAGCGCGCATTTTGGGTTAGGAAGAAGCGGTTTTGTGATTCATTGATATTAAACGGCTTTGGAAAAGGACCGCCAAACTTCACGGCCAGGATAGGCTAATGAGATTTCATCCAACTAATTTTCTATATCGAATTTCATGGTGGTGCAATTGCCATAGAGCCCACATTTGGGAGAGTAGGGCAGAGCAGAGGGGGGAAATGTCCTTTTTGTGTCATTTAGAGAAAATAGATCTGGCTCTGTGTTTACAGGAGATAAACATCTTGGAGATACAAAAACTAATTTTAGTACCCATTTTCTCTGCAGTTTGAGACTCCTCCTGCTTTACCTGTCCCACTCCATTGGCATTTTCATATAATTTTCCTTGTCCGTGGAAGATAGAGAACATGAAATGTATTCCACATACAACCCATGTCCGTCTTTAT
>JAJPUD010034242.1:0-10946 GCA_023553655.1 Myrmecobius fasciatus
ATTTTGTAATTTTGTTCATATATTTCTTGGGCTTGTCATGGCAGTTAGATACCTGAATATTTTATTTTGTCCGGTTATTTTAAATGAAATTTCTCTTTCTATCTTTTCATTGACATGCTGGGCCATGTACGTGATATACAGAAATGCTGATGATTTGTGTGGGTTCCTTTTATACCCTGCAAATTTTCTAAAGATTTTAATTTATTCTAGTAGGTTTTGTATGATTTCCTAGGATTCCCTAAGCATAGTGTCTGTAAAGAGCAATAGTTTTAATTCCTCATTGCCTGTTCTGAGGTTTTTATTAAATTTTTATTGCTAAAACCAATATGTCTATTACGATTTTGAGTAATAGTCTTGATGATGGACATCTTTGTTTCGCCCTTGATCTTACTGGGAATGCATCCAGCTTCTCTCCAGTACAAATAATGCTTATGGTTGGTTTTAGATAGATACTGCTTATTATTTTAAGGAAAACTCCCTTAATCCTTATGCTCTCTAGTGTTTTTATTAGAAATTGGTACTGTATTTTGTCAAAAGTTTTTTTCTGCATCAGTTGAGATTATCATGTGATTTCTCTTGGTTTTTTTATTGATATAGTTGATGATTCTCATAGTTTTCCTGATATTGAAACAGCTCTACATTCCTGGTATAAAATCCATTTGGTCATAGTGCATTACCCTGGTGCAAGTTCCTGGAATCTCTTTGCTAATATTTTATTTAAAATTTTTACATCAGCTGTCATTAAAGGAGATTGGTCTGTTATTTTCTTTCTCTGTTTTGGCTTTTCATGGTTTAGGTGTCATTACCATATTTGTGACGTAGAAAGAATTTGACAGACTATTTATTTATCTATTTTCCCAAATAGTTTACATAGTGTAGACATTGATTATTTTAAAATATTTGATAAAATTTACTTGTGAATCCATCTGGCTCTGCTTTTTTCATGGGGCAAGTTCTTACGGAGTTCATTGATGGTTTCTTCAATTTCTTTTTCGAAAATAGGATATTTTAAGTAATTTATTCCCTTCTATTAATCTGGATAATTTATATTTTATAAATATTCATCCATTATGTGTAGATTGTTGAATTTGCTTTCATTTCCTTTTCATTGGTGGTAAATTAACCTTTTTAGTTTTTATCGGGTGATTTTTTTTTGCCTTTCCTTTTTCTAATCAAATGAAGCAAAGATTATTTATCTATTTTTTTGTCTTTTCATAAAACTAACTCATAGTTTTGTTTAATAGTTCAGTAGTTTTCTTATTTCCAATGTTATTAATCTCTCCTTTGAGTCTCAGAATTTCTAAGTTGGTATTTAATTAAGAAGTTTTAATTTGTTCTTTTTCTATCCTTTTCATTTGCATGTCTATTTCATTGATCTCTTCTTTCTCTGTTTTATTCTTCTAAAAATTTAGAAATATAAAATTTCTCCTAAGAATTTCTTTGACTGCATGATTTAGAATGTTAACTCATTATCGTCATTTTCTTGAATAAAATTATGAATTGTTTCTGTGATTTACTGACCCATTCATTCTTTAGAATTAGGTTATTTAATTTCCGATTGGTTTTTAGTCAATTTTTCCCAGGTTCTTTTTTGCCCTAATACATAGTCAAATTTTTGTTCCTTCTATGTACTGCCAAAAAAGAAAATATTTCTTTCTCTCCATATTCAATTATCTACAGAGGTCTATCATATCTAGGTTTTCTAGGATCCTATTGACCACCCTAGTTTCTTTCTTGTTTATTTTGTGGGTAGACTTGTTTCTGAGAGGGGAAATTAAGGTCCCCAATTAATATCGTTTTGCTATCTATTTCTTTCAGTAACTAGCTTAAAATCTTCTCTGAATTTTTTTTATATTCTACCACTTGGTGCATAGATATCCACATCATTATTTCATTGTTTAGGGTACCCTTTATCAAGATAAACTTTTATTCCTTATGTTTTTTTTTTTTAATTTAGATCTATTTTAACTTTTGCTTTATCTGAGATTAGAATTGCTACCCCTGCTTTATTTTTTTTTTTACTTCAGCTGAAGCATAATAAATTCTGCTCCAGCCTTTTGCCTTTACTCTATAGATATCTCTCTGGTTCAAATGTGGTTGTTGTAAACAACATATTGCAGGATTCTATTTTTTAATCCACTTTGCTATTTTCTTTTGTTTTATGGGAGAGTTCATCCCATTCACATTCACAGTTATAGTTACCAACTTTGTATTTTCCTCCATCCCATTTTCTCCCCTATATATACTTTTGTTTTTTTTTTCAATCCATCTTTAGATGTGCTGTTTTCCCCACCCCACCCACTGTTATTTCCTATCACTCCTTCCCCCTTCCCCTATCTTTCTTTTCCTGTGTGTTTCTGTTCTCCCTTCTATCCAGCTCCTTCATTTTCTTTCTTATTTTTTGTTGTACATCTTTATATCATTAGATAAATTACTATACCCAACTGAATGATTACATTATTACCTCTTTCAGTTAAATTTAATGAGAATAAGCTTCAGACACTTTTCATTCCTCTCTTTCCATTCCCTCCATTCTAATAGGTCTTTTGAGCCTCTTTATGTGAGCTAATTTGCCCCATTATTCCTTACTTTTCCTCTTTTTAGAGTACAATACTTTTTCACCCCTTAATGTCTTTTACTTTTATATCATCACATTAGAGTCCATTTGCAATCATCCCTCTATCCATGTGATGCCCCCCACTGTGTATTTCCCATTACTATATTCAGTTCTAAAGACTTAAAAATATAATTTCCCATTTGGGGATGTAAACAGATTAATCTTTAAATTACATATATATATATGCATATATATATATATACATATATATGTGTGTGTGTGTGTATAGAGAGAGAAAGAGAGAGAGAGAAAGAGAGAGAGAGAAAGAGACAGAGAGAAAAAGAGAGAGAGAGAAAGAGACAGAGAGAGAAAGAAAGAATGAATTTAACCTCTTTAACTTTCTATGCTTTTAGTCAGTCCTCTTTTGGAAGTTTAATTTTCTGTTTAGTTCTGATTTTTTTCAATAGAAGTGATTTAAAGTCCCTTAATTCACTGAAGATCCAGATCCTCTTCTGAAAAATAATACTCAGTGTCATTGTGCAGTTAATTTTGGGTTCTTATCCCAGTTATTTTGTCTTCTGAAATATGGTATTCTGCACTCTCTGATCCTTTATTGCAGAAGCTGCCGGATCCTGGATAACACTCACCATTGTCTCCTGATATTTGAATTGTTTTTGTCTGACATTTTACAATATATTTTTTTCCTTTCCTTGTAGTTCTCTAGTGCTTGCAACAATGTTCCTTAGAGTTTTCCATTTTAGATTTCTTTCCAAATACTGATTGGATTGATTGATGGATTCTTTCAATGACATTTTCTTGCTTTTTATTCTAACATATTAGGGAAGTTTGGATCTCTTGAAAAATGCTATCCAGGTTCATTTTTTTGTCATGGTCTTCAGCTAAAAATAGTTTTTAAATTGTCTCTTAGGGATCTATTTTCCAGGTTGGCAGTTTTTCCAATCCAAGGTATTTTACATTTTCTTCCACTTTTTTCCATGCATTTCTGTTTGTTTGACATACTATTAATGTCCCGATGTCATCAGCTTCCATTTGGCCCATACTAGGTTTTTTGTTTTGTTTTGTGTTGTTTTGTTTTGGCCCATACTAGTCTTTAATGTTGATATTCTTAGCATCTGTTTTTCCATTTGCATAATTGTACTTTTGAAGGTGTTGGGTTTTTTTAGTGGATTTTTTTTTAATTTGGCAAATTGTATTTTTAAGTAATTACCTTCTTTTCCTATACTGTTAAATTGCTCTTGCATAAATCTATTTTGCATACCTCTGTCATTTGCCTTTTGAAGTCTTTTATGAACACTTCAAAGAAGTCTCTTTGGGCTTAAGATCAATTCTGTAGACATTTTCCCTCTGAGTTGGCGCTTTGGTCTTCCCTGTCACTAAAGTAGTTTTTGGGGGACAAGGTTCTTTTTTTTTGTTTCTTGTTCTTTTTCTGTCCTTTTCTTTTGTTATTTACTCTTTTTTTAACTCTTTTTTTTAAACTTTATCATCATTATTAAAGCTTTTTATTTTCAAATCATATACATAGATAATTGTCAACATTCACTCTTTTCTTTTAAAATGCTATCTATATTTTATTATTATTTTTGTTTTTTAAGCTTTTTATTTGCAAAACATATGTATGGGTAATTTTTCAACATTGACCCTTACAAAGCTTTTCATTCATTACAAATTTTCCCCCGCTACTCTTCAACCCTCCCACAGATGGCAGGAAGTGTACTACATGTTAATTATGTTAAAATGCTTGACAAATCGAATATATATGTATATATATTTCCACACTTATGATTGTTGTGCAAGAAAAATCATATCTACAAGAAAAATAATCTGAGAAGGGAAACATAATGCAAGCAAACATCAATAGAGAGCATGAAAATGTTATATTGTGGTCTACATTTCATAGCCCTCTCTCTGGGTGTATATGACTTTCTTCACTGAACAATTGGAACTGGTTTGAAACATTTAATTGTTAAAGAGAGCTATGTCCATCAGAATTGATCATCATATAGTCTTGTTGCCGTGTATAATGATCTCCTGGTTCTGCTCATTTCACTCAGCATCAGTTCATGCAAGTCTCTCCAGGCCTCTTTGAAATCATCCTGCTGGTCATTTCTTATAGAACAATAATATTCCATAACATTCATATACTGTAAATTTTTCAGCCATTGGGCATCCATTCTGTTTCTGTTTCTAGCCACTATAAAAAGAGCTTCAACAAACATTTTTACACATATGGGGCCCTTTCCTTCCTTTAAGATGTCTTTGGGAAGTATGTCCAATAGAAACATTGCTGGGTCAAAGGGTATGCACAATTTGATAACTTTTTGAGCATAGTTCCAAATTGCTCTCCAGAATGGTTGCATCCATTCACAGTTCCACCAATAATGTATTAGTGTCCCAGTTGTCCCACATTCCTCCCAACATTCATCATTATCTTTTGCTGTCATTTTAGTCAATTTACCAGGTGTGTAGGGGTACCTCAGAGTTGTCTTAATTTGCATTTCTTTGTCAATAGTGATTTGGAGCACCTTTTCATACAACATTCACTCTTGCAAAATGTTGTGTTCACATTTTTTCCCTCTCTATCTCCCATTCCTTCCCCTAGATGGCATGTATTCCAATATATGTTAAACATGTGCAATTTGTCTGTAACATATTTCTATAATTATCATGCTGAACAAGAAAAATCAGATCAAAAAAGGGAAAAAAATGACTAAATAAACAAAATGCAAGCTAACAACAACAAAAAGGTGAAAACATTATGTTGTGATCTACATTCAGGCTGCACAGTCCTTTCTCTGGGTACATGGCTCTGTTCATCACAAGACCATTGGAACTGTCCTGAGTCATCCCATTGTTGAAAAGAGCTATGTCCATCAGAATTGATCTTTGTATAATTTCCGTGCTGTGTGCAATGTTCTTCTGGTTCTATTCACTTTATTCAGCATCAGTTCATGTACGTCTCTCCAAGCCTCTCTGAAATCATGCTGGTGATGATTTCTTATAGAACAATAAAATTCCATAATATTAATATACCATAACTTATTCAACCATTCCCCAAATGATGGACATCCACTCAGTTTCTAGTTTCTTGCCACAAACATTTTTGCACATATGTGCCCCTTTGCCTTCTTAAAGATCTCTGTAGTGTGCAGGCCCAATAAAGACACTGCTAGATTAAAGGAACACACATTTGGATAGCCTTCTGGGTATAGTTCCAAATTACTCTCCAGAATGTTTGAATCAGATCACAACTCCACCAACAATGTATTAGTCCCCCAGTTTTCCCACATCCCCTCCAACATTCATCATTATCTTTTCCTGTCATTTTAGCCAATCTAAGAGGTGTGTAGTGGTACCTCTGAGTTGTCTTAATTTGAATTTATCTGATCAATAATAATTTAGAGACCTTTTTATATGACTAGAAATGGTTTAATGTTCATGTGAAAATTTTTTATTTATGTTCCTTAACCATTTCTCAATTGGAGAATGATTTGTTTTCTTACAGATTTGAATTAATTCTCTCTTGATTTTAAAAATGAGAATGTGTACTCCTTTCTGTCTCCATTCAATTTTCTCCAAAGATCTATCATACCTAAATTTTCTAGTATTCTATTTACTTCTTTAACTTATTTATTTTGTGTTTTGATTGATGTAGTTCTGAGAGAGGAAGGTTGAGATCTCCCAGTATTATAGTTTTATTGTATATTTCTTCCTACAGCTCTCTTAACTTCTCCTCCAGATGTAGCCTCAAAGGGTGATATGAATTGGTCTCCATCTCACAAGCCTCTTAGAAAAAAAATGGATAAAGGACATGAGATCTTTCCAAGATGATTTGGAAAATGAAACACAAATTATTTGAATAAAACTTAAAATGGATTTGATGAAATGGAAAGAGACTACAACTTCATAAAAACAGATATGTCAAATGCAAAAAGAAGACACCTCCTTTAAAAACAAAATTAGTGTGAAACGGAGCCAAAATGGTGGAGTAAAGGAAGAAATTTTCCCAACATCACCCCACAAACTGATTGAAATTTCTTTAAATAATGAGTAAACAATATTTAGAACATCAGAACAACAACAATAATAACAACAAAAACAAAACAAAAAAGCAGTAGAACATTTTTCCAGCTGAAGGCAACATAGAAGCTCAGAAGAAAAAGTCAGTGACATAAGGTCTGCAGTCCAGTGCAGCTCTGTATCCAGCCACATCCCTGACTTGGGCCTGACCTCTGAATCAGCCCAGAGACCTCCCAGCACAGAGACACCAAACATGATTTAAAAGGTCGATAAAAAAGATCTATGGAACTAGAATGGAAACTCATTATGTAATTCCGATGCAGGCCTGGCCTTGGCCTCAGGTCTGGCCCAGATTAAGCAGTAGTGAGGTGGGACCTATGGAGGCTTCTGGATCTCTCAGCCAAGGGACCTCATGGAATACTTGAAAGGTCAGTGGAGAGGGTCTGTTGCAACGAAGTGGGAATCTGGTGTGTGCTCTTCCAGAGCAGCTGCAGTCAACAGAACCCAAGTATTGTCAGAGAATGTCCTGTCTACTTTTTTCCATTTTGGCTATGCCCCTAACAATTTTCTTTCTATGCCATCCTGAGAGGAGCTTAGAAAATTCTTTTGCAGTGATGTTTATTTTGAATAAAAGGTAAATACCTCTAAGTCTACTGCACTGAATCAACAACAGTGGACCCAAAGGAAGCAGATTAGGTCTCAAGAAATTCCACCTCAACTTTCATATCATTTATAACCATAAGAGATATCACCAGGGAGCCAACATAGTGGAGAGGATACACCTTTCTTTCAGACCTTCTGCCACAACCCTCAGTCTAATTAGCAAATCCTGCCTCTGAATTAGTTCTGGATTGAGAGAACCCACAAATATTGGGAGTGTAGCAAATTTCCAGCACAAGATAATTTTGAAGATCTCCAGAAAAGATTTGTTTCAATCAGGCACAGAGGGAGGTGGACTAAGAACAAGCAGGCCAATCAAAGATGCCAGTGCAGGCAGCACAAAACCAGGGTGGTGAGGGCACCTAGCAGCAGAGAATGTTGAGGGAGGAATCTCTGGCAGAACTGGCTAGTGTGCCATGTTTTCAAGCCAGTAGATTAGCAGAGAAGTTATAAAACATCCAACACAAACAGAAAAGTTAAATAGTGAACCCTGAAATGCCAGAATCTCATGGTTCCTGGCTATGCCCACCCAGCACTGGAAGTGAGTCAGCACTAACTCAGAGCAGCCACTGCCCCTCGTAGAGGAAGCCACTGCTACTTATAGAGGAAGCTTGGTCAACCTCCCTTGCCCTAAATGCAAACAACTTTAAAAAAAATGAGTAAAAAAGTAAAGAGAGCTCTGACCATAAATATTTTTATGGTGAAAGAGAATATATTTCAAACACTGAGGAGATGAAGCCCCAAAGGATGATATAAATTGCCCCCCAACATGCATCTCTCCTAGAAGAAATTAAAAAGGATCTTAAAAGATAGCTAGAAGAAAAAAATGGGAACAGGAAATGAGACCTTTACAAGAGTGTTTAAAAAATGCAACACAGAAACTATCTGAAGAAAATTCATTACAAAATAGACTTAGTGAAATGGAAAAAAAAACATATAACTCCTTAAAAGATAGATTTGACAAAATGGAAAAAGAAACCAACTCCCTGAAAAACAGAATTTGTGAAATGGAAGAAAAAAAAAAAACAACCCAAAACATCCATAGAACAAAACAACTCATTTAAAAATTCAATGGGACAAATATAAAAAGAAGTAAAAAAAAAGGTAAATGAAGAAAATTATTCATTAAAAATCAGAACTCAACAAATGGAAATGAATAACTCAAGGAAACATCAAGAATCAGTTAAGCAAAACTAAAAAAAATGAAAAAAAAACATGTAAAATACTTAATTGGGAAAACAACTGACCTGGAAAATAGATTAGGAGAGACAATCTAAGGATTATTGGACTTCCTGAACACTATGATGAAAAAAAGAGCCTAGACATTATTTTTCAGGAAATCATCAAAGAGAACTGCCCATATGTCATAGAATCAGAAGGTAAAATAGCCATTGAAAGAATTCACTGAACACCTCTTGAAAGAGACCCCAAAATTAAAACTCCAAGGAATATTGTGGCTAAATTTCATAAGAATTAGACCAAGGGAAAAAATATTGCAAGCATCCAGAAAAAGCAATTAAAATACTGAGGAGCCACAATGAGGATTACCCAGGACCTTGCAGCTTCCACCTTAAAGGCTCAAAGGGCCTGGAATCTGATATTCCAAAAGGAAAATGAACTTGGAATGCAGCCAAGAATAAACTACCCTGCAAAACTGAGCATTTTCTTTCAGGGAAGAAGATGGTCATTGAATGAAAGAGATGAATTCCATTTATTTCTGATGAAAACACCAGAGCTAAACAAAAAAAAATTGACCTCCAAATATAGAACTCAAGGGAAACATAAAGAGGTAAAAAAGAAAACAACTCTTGAGAATTGTATCTCTATTTTGGATATACAGAGAGAGTCCATGTATAATTTGATTTTACTGTCAAAATATAAAAAAGAAACTAGAGGTGCAAAGTGGATTGTATTAGAAAAAGGGGGTAGTGGAGGTAAAACGAGGGAAATTTCATGTGCAGAAGAGGCAAAGAAAACCTATTATATTTGAAGGAAAGAAGGGAAGGTGATGAACATTGTGTGAATCTTACTTTCATCAGATTTGCCTCAAAGAGAAAATATTACACATTTTATTTCACTGAGAAACTTCACTCACCTAATAGAAAAGTGGGAGGGGAAAGGGGAAAACATAAGGGGTAGGCTAAATAGAGAGGAAAACAGAAATAATTGGAGAAAGGTATAAGAAAGAGGGAGGGATTCTAAAGGGAAGGGCTGTTTGAGGCAAGTAGTGTTCATAAGTAAAATACTGGAGAGAAATGTGAAAAGGAATAATTAGCAGTTAATAAGATGGCAGGAAATAGAGAATTAGTAGTTTTACCCATAAATGTGAATGGAGTGGATTCTCCCATAAAGAGAAAATAGTAGACTGCATTAAAAGTCAGAATCCTACAAAATGTATTCATAAGAAATACATTTAAAGCAGAATTGAACATACAGAGTAAAGGTAAAAGGCTGGGACAGAATCTATTATGCTTCAAATGATGTAAAACAAACAAAACAGGGATAGCCATCCTGGTCTTAAATCAAGCAAAAGCAAAAATGGATCTAATTAAAAGAGATAAGGAAAAAAATTATGTCTTGCTAAATGATTCCACATATAATGAAGCAATATCAATACTAAATATATATGCACCAAGTGATATAGCATTCAAATTCCTAGAGGAAAAGTTAAGAGAGCTGCAAGAAGAAAAAGACAGCAAAACTATAATAGTAGGAGAGCTCAATCTTGCTCTCTCAGAAAAATAGAACCACAGAATAAATAACAAAGAAGTTAAAGAGGTAAATAGAATACTAGAAAAGTTAGGTATGATAGATCTTTGGAGAAAATTTAATGGAGACAGAAAGGAGGACACCTTCTTCTCAGCAGTTCATGGAACTTATAAAAATTGACCTTTTAGTAGGATGTAAAGACCTCAAAATCAAATGCAGAAAGGCAGAAATGGTAAATGCATTTTTTTCATATCGTTGCAATAAAATTTACAGTCAATAAAAGGCCAGGGGAAAATAGATCAAAAAGTAATTGGAAACTAAATAATCTCATCCTAAAGAATGAATATATGAAGCAGCACATCATAGACAAAATAAATAATTTCAACCAAAGGAATATCAATAATGAGACAATATACTAAAATTTGTGGGAGGCAGCCAAAGTGGCATTAAGGGGAAATTTTATATATGCTTACTTGAATTACATAGTGAAAGAGAAGATCAATGAATTGGGCTTGCAACTAAAAAAGCTAGAAAAATAACAAATTAAAAAACCCCAATCAA
This sequence comes from Myrmecobius fasciatus, assembly GCA_023553655.1. Taxonomy (NCBI): domain Eukaryota; kingdom Metazoa; phylum Chordata; class Mammalia; order Dasyuromorphia; family Myrmecobiidae; genus Myrmecobius; species Myrmecobius fasciatus. The sequence goes on from JAJPUD010034242.1 coordinate 10,526, forward strand.
ATCCCAAACTTGAAATTCTAAAAATAAAATGAGAGATTAATAAAATTGAAAGTAATAAAACTATTCAATTAATAAATAAAACTGAGTTAGTTTTATAAAAAAAAACCAACAAAATAGATAAATATTTAGTTAATTTGATTAAAAAAAGGAAAGAAAAAATCAAAATTTTAGTCTCAAAAATGGAAAGGGAGAACTTTCCAACAATGAAGAGGAAATTGGAACAATAATTAAGAGTTACTTTGCCCAATTTTATGCCAATAAATTTTATAACCTAAGTGAAATGGAGGAATACCTACTAAAATATAGATTGCCCTGATTAACAGAAGAGGAAAGAAATTACTTAAATAGTTCCATTTTATAAAAAGAAAATAAGAAGCTATTAATCATCTCCCTAAGATAAAATCCCCAGGATTTTCTTCTT
>JAJPUD010034243.1:0-10945 GCA_023553655.1 Myrmecobius fasciatus
ACAACAATGAGAAGTGTGGAAATATGTATACATATATTTGATTTGTCAAGTATTTTAACATAATTAACATGTAGTGCATTTCCTGCCATCTAGGGGAGGGTTGGGGACTAGGGGGGAAAAATTTGTAACAGAAAGCTTTGTAAGGGTCAATGTTGAAGAATTACCCATACCTATGTTTTACAATAAAAAAGTTTAATAAACAAAACAAAACAAAACAAAACATAAAACACTTTAGCCTGTTCTTCTGCTTATAAAATATAATGAAAATGAGGGTCTCCAATAAAAGATTATTAGTTGGCAGCATACTTGTGAGGGTGAGAAATTCAGTTTGCTATTAAAAAGAAGCAATCCTGAATTACTGAATCTAAAACTAGTAAAGGACTTAACATGAAAAAAGAGCTGCCTCAATGCATATTTTGCTTATACTTTTATATGTACAGATTGTTTTCAAAAAAAAAAGAATAAACCAAAATCAACTTACTGAAGGAAGGAAATATTTTTTGTTTTTATATTTGTATCCCCAGGGCCTTAATATAGAACGTGTAAAATAAATGCTCATTGATTGATTTTTTTGGGACTTTTTGAGTACCTTTGTGCATGAACAAGATTTCTTCAGAAAATTGTATGACACGTGTATCATAGAATCAATGTTTTCTTAACTAAGTTTCTCTTTTTATTTTTCACTCACAATTAGGGAAGTTTTAACTAAGAAAAAAAATGATTCTAATTGGTCACACTTTTCTTTTTGAAACTTCCTAATTATCTGAGAGCATAAAAAGTCCTAGCCATGTAGAATCTGAGTCCCTTGGACTTGACAGACAAGTATAACCTTACCCTGTCTTGTTGAGCAAGTACATTCTTATATGAAGACTAGGAACAGACATATCCAAAAAAAAGCTAAATGCTACAATATAATTATTGCACATGTTTTATGTATTACAGCAAACTAAATCTTTTAATGTTAATTAATGTTAAATGATCAATGACTCAAAATTGCCTCATTTCATATCAGTATGAAACTTGAACTATTGAAGTGTTGGTGTTAGAGCATCCCTTCACATAATTTATAATTGGAAGGATCTAGCGCATGGGACAAGACTCCTAGACAAGAGTAACACTGAACTGGTTTACCAATAAGGTATCCATAGCATATAGGCTCATACTTTTAAATAATGCAAAATAATTGTTTTTGTTATTTTTTCTGGCCAAAAAAATGCAATAGAAGGAGTGTTAGTGCTAGCCTTAGAGACTTTATCTCAGATCCTATCTCTGCCACCAACTGCCTGTGACCTTGAGTTGAGAAAAAAAAAAAGAATCAAAATTGTTATTTTTCCCATGAATTCAATTAGCAACACTGGATTTCAGCAAACAGTATTTTCTACTAGTCTTCCACAGTGAATTCATAATAACAACAAAAGTACAAAGAGAGCTTGACTGATCCATAGGTTCTACTCAAGACTCTTTCAAGGGATTCACAAGGTAAAAACTATTTTGTAATAATTCTCTGACTTGTTTAAATATTAAAATGCTTCTCTGTTTTCCAATTTAATATTTATACAAGACTATATTCTCTTTTTGTTTTTCAGCCAAATCAACATGTTACAACACATGTCTGGTAGAAGCAGATAGGAAAAGCTAGCTGTTTTTATTAAGCCAAAGATTAAAATACTTTGCAAAAATAAGAAAAGCAATTCCACTTATCACTTTTTTTAAACATAACTTTCCACAAATATTTTTATGTTATCATATAATTATTTTTACTGAAAGACTGAATAAAAATAAATTTATCTGTTTTGATTTCAAATGTGGTACATATCAATTGTTTTAACCTATATAAACAAAAATTCTTTGGGAGTCCTCAATGATTTTTAAGAGTGTAAAGGAGACCTGAGATCAAAAAGGTCAAGAATCATTTATCCACAAATTATTCTATAAATTCATTTTAATTTAATCCCTGAATCCATATCTGCTGTTAACAAAAATTTAAGTAGAGCAAATATTATCAAAAAGTATAATCACGGCAAATTGAACATTTTATAATTGTTTCTAACAGGAGTTTCCAAAGTTGTAGTCTTATACATAATAGATTCATGGTAGATATTCTCAATTCCTGAATATGTTGAAAAAGAATTTAGTAATTTTTAACATCTCTCATAGTTATTGGTCAAGTAAGCTAAATTTTATTTTGTGGGGAGGGTTACTTGACATGATGAAAAGTCAGGTTATTCCATTGGTTCCCTCATGTTATCAGAGATAATATGGATATTGTCCAACACATTATGAGTCTACTCTGGGAGAATACAGATATTTCCAGAGCATGGGTATGCCCTGATGAAGCTTTTATGTATGCTATTCACATTTGTGGCAAGGAAAAAGTAAAAATGGAGAGGGAGAAAGGATTAAGGAAGAGGCAAGAGAATAAGGAATTTTTTTTCCAATATTGTGACGATCCACTTCTCATAAATTTTATTTCTTGTCCCTTATAAATATTTTATGGATAATATCTCAGAAAATGGCATTAATCGAGATAAATTAAAAATTACTTCTAGAAGCTTCATTTCAAAACTAGAAAATTACGGAGCTAGGGGAATCTCATAATTATTTATTCTAATTCTTCAATAGAAAGTACAATATATTACTAAAATCTAAGAATCCCAGAGTACAATAAAGTGTTTATGAATTTTACATAAATTATTTACAGCTAGCTTGTAACACACCCACATACACATGCACAAATAATTTACAATTTTTTATAAGTGATCAAGATATTGTTCAAGTTACAAAATTGCTGCACTCAAAATTTCTAGGTTTCTAAGGAGTAAACTATCACTGATTTGATAAATTACTAAGGGAATGTAGGAAGTGATTTTATAATTACTAAGCAAATCTCTCAAAAACACTGGAATATCTAAAACATCTTTAGTGATTATCACAAAGCCTCTAGATCAATCCCAGTCTTATGACTTGTTCACATGCTGCAAATATATAAAAACATTCACGTATAGTGAGAAGAGTAGAGTATTTTATATAGAGATAGAAAATTGTTCTCTCTTTGAAAGCTATTATTAGCATGATAATGCCAGGCACAATTGATATACAATGTGGCTTTTTTTTTTTCCATTGAGATGTTTAGTACATGATGCTCAGCTTTTAATCAATTATCATGTTTCCTAAATAAAAACAACCATGGTCTCCAAGATAAAGAGTTGAACCAGAGCATTAATTAAACCCTTGATTTATATGAGTAGTAGCATAAAAAGAATATCCTAGCTTTAAGAGCTTAAAATTGCAATAAGGCCTTTGGAGCATCCTGTACATAAATATGTACATAAATATACATTATTTGCACACATATAGACACATATGCATGAATGCATATATGTACAGTTATACATAATGTGTACACGTGTGTATGAAAATGTATATATATATATATTTCTTAAGGAATTTTTCTTTAATTGTATCAAAATATTATTTGGACTCAAATGTAATTCTTTTATTATAGGTAAAGCAAAATAGAGACATTTGAGTTTGAATCTGGAGGTCAAATTAAATCGAAGGATAACAATGATATCCAAAAATACTTTAGTATTTTTAGTTCCTTCCCCCAAGGAGATTACAATCCAGTGGTGTAAGACAAGATCAAAAAGAAAACTGAAGGAGGAGTGAGGGAAGCTATCTGATGTGCATGGTAGAAAAGTCAGCTAAGTCCCAAAGTAGTGTAGCCACATGAAAAATAATATATCTGTTCTGAACCCCCTCTTTAAGTGGAAATTTCTCACTCCAATCAGAGGTGAAAAGAGTAGTTACGAGGTGTTAGTACAAAGGAAATGCTAACGATCATTATTGTAATAAACTCAATAACATTCTAAACTCAAAGATAAATTAGAGAAGCATATTTCAAGCAATTACTATTTATACAACCTTAATTTTAATATGCAAACATTAACTATAGAACTGTCCATAATAGATTTGTTAAATATTCTAACAAAAAAAAATAATAATAATTACACAAGTCTCATCATCCTGTAAGAGCAATGGAAAGATTAACACTTTCTCAAAAAGTGTTAAGTAATTGTGTGTGTGTATCTCATATATATGTGTGTGTGTGTGTCCCATATATATATACAAGTATATATACATTATTTACATATATATATATGTATATAAGTATGTAAGTATATATATATATATATAAACAAAATACACATAAATACAAACACATAATATGCAAACACTGAAAGGGTTATAATGGCAATTCAGGACTAGATCATCAACACCAGAAATTACAGGTTTCTCTTTACAAAGCCCATAATTACTGAACAAGCATAACTAGGTTGCACAATAGTTGGAGAACCAATACTAAAGTCAAGAAAACCTGAGTTCAAATCCAGCCTTAGATACAAGGCAAGTTAATTAACCCTGTTTTCCTCAGTTTTCTCATCTATAAAAATAAACTGAAGAACAAGAGAGCAAACCACTGAAGTATCTTTGCCAAGAAAACAACAAATGGAGTCACAATGGAGCAATAGAACATATAGTGGACCAACAATTTATTGATAAAAGCAGATTAGGACAAAAAATTTAAATAAGCTGTGTTGAAAATTGGCCATTATCACAAATAAAATTGCTGCCTATATTTAACCAGGCACAAGATTGATCCATAAAAACAAAATTTTAAGATGCAAGGAATAATATAGAACAGGACTTTCTCAGAAAGAGTAAACTAAAGAACTGAAGCTGAAGACATGAGGAAAAAGGGGGGGAAAAAACCCTTCTACTGTGCACTGCAGCAGCAAACCATAACTCATTCTTTACAAACACCTGAAAAGTGGGTTCTTATTGATAAGTGATATCAAAAGCAGGGCTTTTTCTATTAATTAACAAAAGCAATCTAGTCTATTGATAATGAAAGATCATTACTTAATCCTCTCTTGAATACTGTCATTTTTATTGATTTAGTGAAAGATGGTGGAACTTTAAGGATCCAAAGAAGCCTCATCTTAAAGTAATCAAAGATGTCTTCTCAGGTTTTATGCTCCCTGCAATTAAGGGAATTTGGGGGGGGAGGGAATTAAGAGAATTGAAGGGAAATTTTTGCATTCTAGCAAAGGGATGTGAAAGCAACAAAGACAGAAGCACTTAGAATGAGCAGGCATAGATAATTAACATGGCCCCTGTGCAAAGATAGCACCCAAATTTGTAAATTGTTCCATGTTTCAAAGCTTTCATATTATTGATTAAAGTAGCTCATCTTAACTTCAATGTCACAACCTAAGCATCATCCTTAAATCCTCACTTATCTCTTACTTCCTATAGCCAATTTTTTGCCAACACCTGTCAATTTTACCATTATAATACCTTTTTCACATAACCCTTTCATTCCTCTGCTCTTTGAAGCCATCATTCCAGTGCACCAGCAAGCACTTAATCAATATTTTGACTGAAGACATTCTTCAGTGAGCTAAAAACAATGTGTCATGATATTTATGAAAAATCTAAAAGGCAATAAAACAAAACATTTATGAAATAGATACAAAATAGAAAATGTGGATTCTAACAAAGGCCTCATTTCTAAAATATATAGAGAATTGTATCATATTTGTAAGAATTAAAGCCATTCTCCAATCGATAAATGGTCAAAGGATATGAACAGACAATTTTCAGATGATGAAATTAAAACTATTTATAGTCATATGAAAAGGTGCTCCAAATCACTATTGATCAGAGAAATGCAAATTAAGACAACTCTGAGGTACCACTACACACCTTTCAGATTGACTAAGATAACAGGAAAAGATAATGATGAATGTTGGAGGGGATGTGGGAAAACTGGGACACTGATACATTGTTGGTGGAACTGTGAACAGATCCAACCATTCTGGAGAGCAATTTGGAGCTATGCTCAAAAACATACCAAACTGTGCATACCCTTTGACCCAGCAGTGTTTCTATTGAGTTTATATCCCAAAGAGATCTTACAGGAAGGAAAGGGACCCATATGTGCAAAAATATAGTGGTAAGAAACTGGAAAATGAATGGATGCCCATCAATTGGAGAATGGCTGAATAAACTATGGTATATGAATGTCATGGAATATTATTGTTCTGTAAGAAACGACCAGCAGGATGATTTCAGAGAGGCCTGGAGGCACTTGCATGAACTGGTGCTGAGTGAAATCAGCAGAACCAGGAGATCATTGTACACAGCAACAAGAAGATTATGATCAATTCTGATGGACATGGCTCTCTTCCACAATGAGATGTTTCAAACCATTTCCAGGTGTTCAGTGATGAAGAAAGCAGAAAGAGGGATCTGAATGTGGACCACAACATTAAATTTTCACACTCTCTATTGATGTTTGCTTGAATTATGTTTCCCTTCTCAGATTTTTTTTTCCTTGTGGATACGATTTTTCTTGTACAACAAGATAACTGTATAAATATGTATAAACATATTTGATTTGTCAAGTCTTTTAACATAATTAACATGCATTAGATCCTGCCATCTAGGGGAGCGGGTAGGTGGTAGGAGAGAAAAATTTGTAACAGAAAGTTTTGCAAGGGTCAATGTTGAAAAATTACCCATGCATATGTTTTGCAAATAAAAAACTTGAATAATAAAAAAAAGAAATCAAATACAAAAAGTAGAACCTCTCTACAGCTAAAAAATGTAGCATCAATAGCAACTGTATCAATAAAGTTTCACTTTAAAAAAAAATAGAAAATGTATGAACATTTCAACACCCTAGCAGGAACTAAACAAATATCTACTGAATTATTTTGAAGCAATATTAACTATTTAACTACCTTTAGGACTTTTAAAGGAAGAAGTATTTTTTTCCCTAAAAAAAAAAAAGAATGATTAGTGTCTTAAAATGGAAATTAAAAAAAAATTGACAGCTGGGATATAAGTCGAGGATGTTTTCTTCTCATTAATATTCAACAGTGTTGTAGAAAATAAATGGAAAGAAATCTTTATTTATAAAATTGTAGGATTCAGAACTTGAAAATGAATCATTTAGTAAATAGACATTTATTAAGCACCTACCATATGTTCGGCATTGTGCTAAAACCCAAACTTACAGAAAAAAGTAAAAGCAGTCTTTGTCCTCAAATATCTTTAGGCCAAATCTTTATTTTATAAGGTCTAGTGATATTGAGTTGCTCAAAGTTTCTTAGGGAGTAGCAAAGCTTGAATTCAAAGCAAGGTTTTTTCCAAAATGCTTTGGAAAGAACTCAGCATCATGAACAGTACATGAGCTAACTTTTCCCCATTCGTGTGAATAATTGTTTTTATTACAGTGTGAAACATTTGAGCATTGGGAAGATACTAAGAAAGTTAGATTTACTCCAAGTGTCACTCCAAAAAAGACTGATACATCTGATCTTGATAGCAAAAATGCTGTCATAGAATATGATTTTTATGTTCAAAACAAATATGGGAGGGTCATGCTGGTAAATGATTAACAACTGACTCTCATCCTATAAGCACAATGCACTACAATATTTTATTTTACCATCAACATTTTCCACATCAGTTTAGACAATCAAAGAAAGAAAAATCAACTCCTGCTTTATTGTGTTTACAGATTTCTAAGGTATTTTTCATATAGAAAATTTAACAATCTCCAACATGCCTTTGATCCAGATTACTACCCTGATTACTTTTTTGGTGACTGCAATTATATAGTCTGTTAGATAGTTGTATCATCCTGCAGAGTTTAAAGGGCACCAGTATTGAGTCTTTTCCAAAATTAGTCTAGTTTAACATGTCAGGACACTTCCTTTAACTCAAACAAAAACAAAAAAAAACAAAAACAAAAATAAAAACAAAAACAAAAACAAAAACAAAAAACCAACCCTAAAGCAAAGTTTGTTTAGTTAAAAATAGTAACATAAACAAGACTCAAGTTGAAACATTACTTTTGGGTATTCTAATAATGTCCAATAAATATTGAACAGCAAATCTAGCAGCAACTTAAAACACAGGGAACAAAATTCTTGTTTCATTTGTTTTTTCAGACAGAACTTGGACATTTAATTTCACTGGGATAGGGAATTCCAGGAATTCAGGAAATTCTTTCTACCAATGTACTACAGCATCTTTTTTTGAAATTTATACCTTAGATTGTTCCCCAGAGAAATGAGAATTTAAATGACTAGTTTGAGATCACATAGCCAAAGTATGTCAGAAGCAGGACTTAAATCTTGGTCTTTCTAAACTTGAGACCAATTTTCTATCCATCTCACCACAGTATGCCCCATAAAAGAAATGACCATTAACTATTGTAGCCCTCAATATTTCATCAGATCATTTGGGAAAGAATATTAACTCTCATGTTACAGTGCCACACAAATGTAAGAATGGAAACAACAGCTTCTTTGCAGCTTTGATATTTCTGCAATTTTTCTAGCCAGCAGTGCATGCTAAACTGCACAATGCCACTGAAATGATGAAATGAAAACTTTTTACCCCTTTAGTTACGTAGAAATTAAAGAAATCAATAGGACACAACTTGGCAACATATAAATAAGCAACATAAAAAGGCAAAAATGTAAATCATAATTATTATAATCCCTTAAAATATATATTTCAATATAATTAAAATCTTAATGACAAAAATAGCTTTGTTTTCTTTTGCATATAAATGAAAAATAGTATTTCTACTAAGGTTAAAAATCAAATTTTGAAAATTATAATAAAATATATTAATTCCTTTAATAAAATTCAGGTGTTTCTATGACCTTTTTGCAGAAACTATCTTAAATGAAATTTGCTTGAATGTAAGGAAAATCTTTAAACTTATGATATTAAAACTGTGATGAGTTAGTTATGTATTGATCATGTAGTTTTTTAAAAACTCATTAAATGAGCTTTCTGTCTACTGAAAACAAAAACTTCAAATTAATTCATTATTTAAGGTATTAAGTAAAAAAAAAAACAGGGATATATATGTTTACACAAACACACACATACATACACACATGTATGTATGTCAAAACAAATGTATTTATATTTTCTCCCCCAGTCTTACTGCTTTGCAAATTCACTCATTATTTGCTATTAGCTGATTTTAATAAATTCAATTATATGAACTCTTCTTGAATTTTTTAAATTAAAAATTAAATGGCTTTTATGACTCAAAATTCTGTTTTAACTACAATGTATTATTATTATCTGGTAATATCCAGTTCCTGCATAAGGAGTTTAATATAAACAATTTAATATATAATTGTCTTAATAATTAGAATTGCTCTTTAGAATGAAGCTAACTGGTTTTTTCCAAGTCTTTCCACCCACTTTAGCCTTCCTTATGCATAAATTTGGGCAGGCATCTCCATATTTAATATTTCAAAAATGCCAAATATCACTCTTTACTACGGAAAATGGGGTGTTACTAATGTAATAAACAAGAATTGAAACTTCTGTGCTTTTTTTTCCCTTGGGACAAATTTGTTTTATAGGTCAAACTTTTCAACATTAATCTTTGAATTTATCATATACTTAGCAAGACATCATATATCTTATATTTCCTAATTTATGAAATACACAACTTTATGAGTGTCAGAGTATAAGCTGGAAGTCACATACCTTGTGTTTGCTTAAGAGTAAAACTAAAACCAGTGTTTTTAGCCATAGTGCCATCCACAGTAGAGGAAGCAAGCTTAGGATTGCTGAATTCATCTAATTAAAAAAAAAAAAAAAAAAAAGAAAAAAAAATTATCATACACTTGAATGTCACCATTAAAGGGAAAAAATTATTGGAGATTTAAAAGTGATCAAAAACCTTTTACAACGAAGAAAATGTATAGATACTATTTTAAGCATATCTTTTGGAATGGAATACAATACAATTTTTAAAGAATGTACATGTTTTAAAGACCTTACAATATTTTTAAAAGCCCATCTAACAGATAGATAATGCCACAATATTCTAACTCCAATCTAGATGGTACATTCGTAATTACTTATTTAACGAGACATATGTTATTCGTTAGAGTATAACAAATATTTCAATCCCCTTAGATTTCAGGTGAGAAAAACAAAAATTATGTTGCCTCAAGCACATACTTAAAACCAAAAAAAAAAAAAAAAGTATTCTATCTAAAAGCAACAAGGAAGCAATAGTATATGCCAATAAATCCCAAATCAGGTATTTCAAACTATTAGTTAACTTAGATCACAAATAAGTAAGAAATATGAAAGATGACATATATAAAAGAAAGGAAGGAAAAAGAGAGAAAATGAGAAGGAAAAAAGAAGGAAGGAAGAAAACAAGGAAGGAAGGAAGAAGAGATAAAAGATAGGTAAAGATAGAAAGAGATAAAAGAAAGGAAGGAGAGATAAAACAAATTTCTGATAATAGGAAGAAAGGTAGCAAGGAAAGAAGAAAGGAAGAAGTGAGGGAGGGAGAAGGGAAGGTAAGAGGGAGAGGGGAAGGAAGGAAGGAAGGAGGGAGGGAAGCAAAGAGGGAGGGAAGGAAGGAAGGCTATCATTTCATTTGGGCAATTTACATTTATTGGAAGCTTGCTATGAATTAATTAGTATACTAAGTAGTAAGAGAAGATTCAAACAGAATCTTCAATTCCTAGTTTCAGGAAGTATACAATCTTTATGGGGATCAATGCATCAAGTCACTTTAGACAACTTGAATCTGTTAGATATCACTCTGATTCTTCATTTATTCCTTTTGAGATAAAGCAACATGTATAATATAGATATGTTGGTGTTGTTCAGTTGTTTTAGTCATGTCTGATTCTTCATGACCTATTTTAAGTTTTCTTTTTTTTATTGATACTTTTTATTTGCAAAACATATGTATGGGTAATTCCTAAACATTAACCCTTACAAAGCTTTCTGTTGCAAATTTAACCCCTACTCCCCACCCCTCCCTAGATAGCAGGATATCCATTACATGATAATTATGTTAGAATACTTAAAT
>JAJPUD010034245.1:0-10945 GCA_023553655.1 Myrmecobius fasciatus
TGGTCTTTTCAGTAGAAATAGGTGAAATTCTGCTATATCTTTGAATGACCATGTTCTTCCCTGGAAGATAATGTTCATTCTAGCTGGGTAAGTTATTCTTGGCTGTAATCCAAGTTCCTTTGCCCTTTGGAATATCTGATTCCAGGCCCTTCGATCCTTCAAAGTAGAAGCTGCTAGGTCCTGTGTGATCCTAATTGTGTCTCCCCGATATTTAAATTATTCCTTTCTGGCTTCTTGTAATATCTTTTCCTTGGTATGATAGTTCTGGAATTTAGCCACGATATTTCTGGGGGACTTAATGTTTGGGTTTCTTTCAGGAGGTGGTCGGTGGATTGTTCCAAGGAGTATTTTGCCTTCTGGGTCTAAAATATCACGGCAGTTTTATTTTATGATTTCCTGAAAGATAGTGTCTAGTTTCTTTTTTTCATCATGGCTTTCAGGAAGCCCTATAATCCTTAGATTGTCTCTCATAGATCTATTTTCCAGGTCAGTTGTTTTTCCTAGGAGATATTTCATGTTTTTTCTATCTTTTCATTTTTTTTTTGTTTTTGTTTGACTGATTCTTGAAGTCTTGATGAGTCATTCATTTCCAATTGTTGGATTCTAATTTTTAATTTCTTATTTTCTTCAGTTACTGTTTTTAGTTCCTTTCACAATTGAACAATTACATTTTTTTATTCATTGCATACTTTTTCCATTTTTTCTATTTTATTTTGCAGTGATCTCATTTCGGTTCCCCATGTTTCTTCTAACTCTCTTTTAAGATTTTTTATGCAATCTTCAAAGAAAGCCTTTTGACATGGAGACCAGTTTATGTCTCTCTTTGGGGCTTTTTCTGGAGTTGCTTTACCTTTAGGGGCCTCAGGATTTGAGGTCTGTTCTTCCCTCTCTGCATAGAAGTTGTCTATGGTGAGAGATCTTTTTGGTTTTTTATTCATTTTTTTTAAAGTTGTGAGGTCTGTTTGGGGCAAAGGTGGGAGAGCTGCTTTAATTTGCCCTGGGGCAGTTCTGCTGATTGAGTTATTACAGGAACTGGGCAGTTCTGCTGATTGAATTATGTCAGGTGCCGGGCAGTTCTGCTTTAGTTCACCCTGGGGCAGTTCTGCTGATTGAATTATTTCAGGTACTGGGCAGCTCAGGTGATTGAATTATTTCTGGTGCTGATCAGTCCTGTTGATTGATTGATTGCTTAAAGTGCTGTGTAAAGGCAGCTAGGTCCGATGCTCATCAAAGGTTCAGTGGTTCACAATCTATCCCCCTCAAAAAGGCAGACCCTCCAAACCACCTGCCCTCAATCAGGACAGATTGGTTCAAGAGGTCCGCAGAAGACTCCCAGGTGTGTGAAAAGCACAACGCTCCCACTCCTATTCCAACTCCTGTTGCAGCTCCCTGCTCCAGCTCCCTGCCCCGGTCTCCCTGTGCTGCAGTCTGAGTTCAGCAGACCACCCCCCTGCCCAATTAAAACAGACCTGTTTTGACGTTCTTCCACAGTATCTTCTTCTAGAATCGTGTTGTTCTCCAGTTATTGTGGATTTTTTTGCTTCAAAATCAGTCTAGAGGCTTGATATTTTGTTGGTTTGAGGAGAGGTTAGAGGAGGTTACAGAGACTCCTGTCTGATCTCCGCCACCATGGCTCCACCCCTGGAAGGATCACTGATACATTGTTGGTAGTAATGTGAATGGATCCATCCATTCTGGAGAGCAATTTGGAACTATGCTCAAAAAGTTATCAAACTGTGCATACCATTTGACCCAGCAGTGTTTCTACTGGTTCTATATCCCAGAGAGATTTTATAGGAGGGAAAGGGACCCACATGTGCAAAAATGTTTGTGGCAGCCCTTTTTGTAGTGGCAAGAAATTAGAAAGTGAAAGGATGCCCATCAATTGGAGAATGGCTGAATAAATTATGGTATATGGATGTTATGGAATATTACTGCTCTGTAAGAAACAACCAACAAGATGATTTTAGAGAGTCCTGGAGAGACTTGCATGACCTGATGCTGAGTGAAATCAGCAGAACCAGGAAAACATTATACACAGCAACAAGACTATACGATGATCAATTCTGATGGACATGGTTCTCTTCAACAATGATGTGAATCAAACCAGTTCCTATTGTTCAGCGATGAAGATAGTCATGTACATCCAGAGAGAGGCCTGTGGGAACTGAGTGTGGACCACAGCACAGCATTTTAACGCTTTCTGTGAATATTTCCATGCATTTTGTTTTCCTTTTTAGGTTATTTTTTTTCTCTTTCTAGATCTGAAGTTTCTTGTGCAGTAAGATAACTGTATAGATATGTATACATATATTGGATTTGTCATATACTTTATCATATTTAGCATGTATTAGATTACCTGTCATTTAGGGGTGGGGTATGAGGAGAAGGAGGGGAAAAGCTTGGAAAAAAAAGTTTCTTGCAAAGGTCAATGTAGAAATATCACTCATATGTTTTGTAAATAAAAAGCTTTTTAATAAAAAAGAATGATAATAATAAATTAATTATAAATTATATTATATTATAAATATATTATAAATTATAAATAAATTAGTAATAAAAAAAAGAGTTGTGAATGGACTCTGATGTGAGAACATCAAAGAAAATATATATTAAGGGGTCCTGGAAGGGACAATTACTTCACCTGAAGAGGCTCAATGACCTATTACAATCAAGTGAAAGTAGGGAGGGGCATCAACATTGTCCAAATCTTGATGTCATCACTTTGGGCTCTAAGACGGAATAATTTATTCATTCAGTTGGGTATATAAATTTTTTTAACCCTTTAAATAAACAAGAGGAAAAAGCGGAAAGAAAAGAAAGGTGCAGGATTGAAGGAAAGACAGAAAGGGGGGAAAGTAAGAGAAAAGGGTAAGGATGGATAGAAGATAAGGTAGTAGGTGAAGTGGGTTAAAACACTACTAAGAGAATAGGGAGAGGTGATGGGAAATAAGGTAGTGGGTGATATAGGTAAAGAAACACTATTAACAACAGGATGGAAAGAGAGAACAATGGTATATACAGCAGAAAGAACAGGATAGAGGGAAATACAGAATTGCTATAATAAGTATTAATGTGATGGGATGAACTCTCCCATAAAATGGAAGCAAATAAAAGAATGAATTTTAAAAAAAGGAATCCTACAATATATTGTTTACAAGAAACACATTTGATACCGAGACTTATACATAGTAAGTATAATAGGCTGGAACAGAATTTATTATACTTCAGTTGAGGTAAAAGAAACATGGGTAGCAATTATGATCTCAGATAAAGCAAAAGTAAAAATACTTTAAAAAAAGATAAGGTAGGAAATGACATCTTGATAAAAAATGCTATAAACAATGAAATAATAATGATTATAAATATTTATGCACCAAGTGGCAAAGCAGACAAATTCCTAGAAAAGATTTTAAGCCAGTTTCAAGAAGAAATATACAGCAAAATTGTTATAGTGGGGGATCTCATTCTTCCCCTCTCAGAATCAGACAAATACAACCAAAAAATAAATAAGTAAGAAGCTAGAGAGTTAAGAGAATCCAAAAAAAAACAAACCTAAGTAAGATAGATGTCAAGAGAAAAATTGAAGGACAGAAAAGAATAATACACTTTTTTCTCAGCAGTTCATGCCACCTACAAAAAAATTGATTATTAGGACATAAAACATCACAATCAAATGCAAAAAAGCAGAAATAGTAAATGCTTCCTTTTTAGACCATACCATTGTGGTCTAATTGCATAATTTATTCCATATAAAATTATTTTTAAAAAATGGACCAGGAATGATAGAATAAAAACCAATTAGAAATTAAATAATCTTATTCTAAAAAATGAGTGAGTCAAACAGCAAATCACAGAAGTAATCCATACTTTCATGCAAGAGAATGAAAATAAAAAAAACAACATACCAAATTTTAGGGAATATATCCAAAGCAATTCTTAAGGACAATCCTATATATCTAAATAGCTACAAGAATAAAATAGAAAAAGAGATCAATGCATTAGGCAAGCAACTAAAAAGTTTGAAAAAGAACAAATTAAAAAATCCCAATTAAATCTCAAATTAGAAATCCTGAGACTCAAAGGACAGATTAATAAAACTGAAACTAAGTAAACTATTGAAGTAATAAAAAAAAAAACTAAGAATTCATTTTATAAAAAAAACAAAATATAAAGTTTGGATTAATTTGGTTGGGAAAATGTTAAACATGTAGGATACAAAAAGCATGGTTCCATTTTTATCACTTTATGCCTGAACTATGGAAATAGCTTATTAATTGGTCTGCCTCAGATAAAGCAAAAGTAAAAATACTTCATTTTAAGAGAAATTTTAAAAGATAAATTGCCTCTATTTTAGTTCATTGGCCTTTTAAACAAAAATGATTTTGATAAATTGCTGATCCAACCACATTACCCCCATACCCTTCCTCAATAAACTCAAGTTTCTCCATATTTCCAAGACTAAATAATTTTTTTTTGAAAATGAAAGCCTTTCATAACTTACTCCCTTCCACTTTTCCAGTCTTTTCACACTTTACTTACTCCCAGATACATATACTTAAATAAAGTTACACTAGTCTCCTGTCTGTTCCATGAATGAAATAGTTGATCTCTAAGCTCAGGATATTTTCTGTGCCTTTCCCTCATGCTTAGAGTGCTTTTTTAAAATTTATTTTATGCCTTCCTTGGCTTTCTTCCTATCACAACTAAAATCCCACCTTTTACAAGAGATCTTTCTTAATCAGTTTTAATTCTAGTGTTTTCTTTTTTGTTAATTATTTCATATTTATCCTTTATATAGCTTATTTATTCATAGTTACATGAAAGCTTCTCAAAAGCAATAATTATATTTTAACAATATTTTTGTAAGCCCAGTACATAATACAATGGCAGGTGCTTACCTGATGCCTATTGACTGATTTAAAAAAAGAAAATACTTATCATGAAAAAAAATGAAAATAACACTAACTCTGAAATTGATGAATTGAGATTTTAAATGCTCCTGCAATTTAATACTTGTATGATCATTAATAAATAACTTAACCTTGCTAGCTCTCATTTTCCTCAGGTGTAGAAGAAAGACCTGGAATAGAAGGTTAGGTTCCTTTTGAATCTCTGTTAATGATGCCTTAGGGAAATTTTATTTGCCTCTAATTTCACTATTTTATTTTAATCATCAAGGGACAAGCTTGCATGGAAATATTAGAAAAATACTTCAAGCTAGAATACCCAAATTAAAAGAAAATCAAAAGACAAAATGTTTAGTTGGTCTGCCATATGCATATCCTTAAAAAAAATCCTCCTTTAGGCTGTCTTCCAGAACAATTTTAATGAGTATGGCTGCTGCTCATGATACAGATTTTTAAAACCACAGGGGAGAGTTGGATGACAGATGGACCACCAAAGATGCATGAGAATACCTGAACAGAACTCAGTGAACCCCCACACCAGAGGTGCTAGGCCTCACTGAACACCAAGTTGAAAGTAACGAACAGGCCTCAATGCTTTTAATGAAGAATATTGCCCCCAAGTGTGGGGAGATTTCCCCCAAGGAAAAAAGACAGATGAGAATAATTTCTTTCAGTGACTATAAAGGCAGATGAAGAAGGAACTGTGCAGAATTTAGGGCTTGATCACACATCAAAGACACCAAAGCCATTCACTGCATTCTAGGCCATTGCTGATTATGACTTTTGCCTTGCTGCTGAACTTTGATGACTGAAGGAAAGTGAGATTGAGGGCTTTGTGGATCTCTACCTCACTTGGATGGAATTCATATGCAAGTCAAAACATCATAATACAGCTTCATCGGTTCTCTTCAAAAACAAAGCATGAACAAAATCTTAAAATGTATAAAATAAAAAAAAAACCTTTCCTTTATTAACAAGGAAAATCATCTTTTGACAATCACATAGTTTGTATTGACATGTGTCTTTAATGCTTTAAGTATAAATTCCCACATAAAATAGCCTGAAACTTTCCCTTATAAATATGATTGTTCATTCCCCTCAACTAATTTATTTGTTTCAATTGATAGTACAGAGTTTATTAAGAACATCTAACTTTTGAAAAACATTTTAGTCTTGCCAACATATTCCATATATAATTTCTAAATTAATTAATTATTCAATAAATTAATTTTCAATATAGATAGCTTTAGGAATCATGTCGGAAGGGAAAAATCAGAACAAAAGGGAAAAAAACATGGGAGAGAAAAAAAAGAAAAAGTAGTGAACATAAAATTCAAACTCCATAGTTCTTTTTCTGGATGCAGATGGCATTTTCTATCTAAAGTCTATTGGAATTGCAATACTGAGAACAACATTTTTCATAGTTGATCATCACATATTGTTTCTGTTATTGTATACAATGTATTCCTGGTTCTTTTTGTTTTGCTCAACATCAGTTTTTGTAAATCATTCCAGGAATTTCTAAAATTAGCATGTTCATAATTTTTATAGAACAATAATATTATCTTTATATACCACAGCTTATTCAGCCATAACCCAAATGATAGGTATCTACCTATTTTCCAATTCTTTGCTACCATAAAAAGCTGCTGCAAACATTTTTGCACATGTGAATCCTTTTTCCTCCTTTATTATTTCCTTGGGATACAGACCAAGTAATGACGCTGCTGAATCAAAGCATAGGCATAGTTTTATAGTCTCTTCAGCATAATTCTGAATTGCTATCCAGATTGGATGAATCATTCTACAACTTCACCAAAAATGCATTAGTGTCTCCATTTTCCCACTTCCCCTCCAATATTTATCTTGAAATGAAAGGGTTTTCATTACTACAATTTTTCTTTTTATTGTCTCAGCTGTTGCAGATTTTGTTTTTAAACAGTAAAGTGAAATTTTAATATGGTAGCATGTGTGTTAGAGATCTGCTATAGACTTTAAATTCAAAATTATTCTAAATTCAAGCATTATTTTATTTGGAATGAAATGTCTAAACTGTTAGTATCAACAAAGGCCCTCAAATATTTAGCACAAATATTTTGACATAACATTAATAGGAATCTTAAAGAAAATGTAATGTAAAAACATGGATTAATAGTACATTCTACTTAATGTATTTTTTCTTTTCACAATTCCTTTAGAGAATTATCTTCCTAAAGTAATGCATCCCTCTTTGAATATTTTTTCTCTAGTGTTCTCCAGAAGTAATGACAGGGAAATCCTCTTTCTAATCAATAATTTTATTCATTTATTATTAGGGGAGAAGATGCTACCCTCAGGTGGTCTATTCTAATACCTTCAGGGGAAAAGAAAAGGCAATCATTTTAACTAGAACAAAAAATATTATTTATTCCACATTTGATTTTCACCCTTAGTTTCATTGGCCTTAGTTTTCTGTTTCAAGCTTTTATACATTTTCTTTAAAAGAAAGCCTATATGTCTTAGAGGAGATTTTGAAGAAAGGCACTGTTTCTTCAGAAATCTTAGTTTATAATGATAAATATTCTATAGGTAAGTCTATAAAAATTTTAAACCAGAAAAATATTTATTACCTGGTATTATAAATGGAACTGAAAGGTTTTTCTTTAATATTTCAGCATAGGTTGGGCACTTATCTATCACAAGTTATTTTATATTTTAGAAAAAAATAAGAACATTTAAAAATGTATTTATAAAGGAGTTGTAATTAAAAAAATATATATGATCACTGATTCAATTATTCTTTCAGAAGATCTTTTCTTCACCAACTCCCATCCCAGATATAGTATGACCCACACTTTAGACAATCCTGACAGTAAGTTTGGTTGTAGCTGAAATACTCATGACTTTGTTATTGATCTGAAGTTTGTTAACTTTGCCCTTAGATGTTAGCACAGGATCTTGAGAACTTACACTCTGCAGGAATAACTTTTAAGAACCCAGGACCACTGCTACACCAAGATAAGTAAATTAGACTAAAACTTTAGTAGATGCATCTAATTTTCATCAGTTATTGAAAACAGTGAGATAAATAGGGTTTTTTATAATGGATTTCTTGTTATTTTTAATTTTTAGCAGAGAATGTAGTAATTAGAGAGAGATATTTCAGCAGTAAACCCATTAAACCTTAGTTTACATATTTTCCCAAACTGATTCTTCTTTGTTGTGATGAATATAAAGGGGAAATATAAAAGCTGTTTTTGCTTGTCAATATGCTGAATTAAATAATGGTGGAAAGAATCGATTATATTTTGATCCATTCGTAGTTCCTTAGGAAAATCAGTATTCTACTTTTTTTTGTGGTTTTTACTGCAAGCCTAACCTTACTAATTACTCATTTGTCTAAGTAGTACTATACAATTTTCTTGAATAACTAAATATGTAAATTAGGCTGTGCAAGTTATACCTATGAAATTCAACTTGGTGTATATGTATATATGTATTATATATGCCATGATCAAATGTTATTAAAATGTATTTATAATATGAATAAACACATTTTCATATTTTAAATGTTTGCAAAATCACATTAATCTAGTTACATTCTTTGCTACTACTAAGGTACATTTTAAGCCTCTAGAGTAAAAAAGTTAATTCCACTGTAAAATAGTCAGTGTTGAAAATTTGAGTTTTATTGCATTCTAATTCTCACTACCAATTAGCACATTTTATGACTCCATTTGGATATTCTCCAAGTTTTATATACATACCCTGATACTTCATAATTACTTTATTTAAAGAGGCTGCCTCAGACCCTTACTACTTGGAGGTGGTCTGCGATCAACTTCTGGAATTACTATATATATTAAGCAGATGCCAACACTACATTTTTAATTATCTTCACAATAGTTGTAACATTTACTCATATTTCTAAGTCCTATAGTCATTTGGTGCCAGACCTTCATGCCACCTTTCAAATTAGATGGAAATATGAAGAGAGAAAGAAGTACTGAAGGCCACACTTGAGCACCCACCACACACTGTTAGTGTGATATCCTGATTATCATACAGATTAAATCAGAAGTGACAAAGTATTTTGATGTGAAGAGGTTTAAAGGCCAGTATATATTCACTTCCTTTTGAGGAAAAGCCAACTTGGACCATATTCCTGCTCACTTTAATTAGGCTTTCTGCAATTTTCACTCTTACTTATTATTAGCTGTGATAGTGAATTTCTTCTGGTTTTTAGATAATGGAAAATTAAGTTTCCAGAGGGATGTATTGCATTAATGCAAGAATGATGTTTCCATTATAAAAAAATTCAAATACACCTAGGATTATATATATATATATATATGTATATATATATATATATAGTTTAAAATATAAAGATTGTTCAATGTAAAACTTAGATTCAGGAGCTTTAATGAAAATTGAATTACAATGATATGTCTGAGTAGGAGAAGATCCTCATGAAAAGAGATCATGAACATGAAATCCAGTCATAAGGATCTAGGTTAGAAAAAAAAATCAAATCAAGGTTTTCAATATTCATTTTATAAATGACATCTCTATGCAGAGAAAATCTAGAAGTTTAGACAGAACTCTTACAGTATACAACTCATCTCATGCCTCATATTAATATAATGTATGGATATAGATCTGGACAGATATAGCTATATCTGTAAAGATACACACACATATTGTGTACATTATATATTTATACATATATATGTGTATATATATATACATACACACATATGCACAGATATATAAACATGACTGGTGGCATGTTACATGCATATATAAGTAGATGTATATACATGTACTTATACATGCACAGGGATGTGCATATATGCATGTACACATATATTTGCCTATGTAGTTAAACAACAGGCATTTATTAAGTCCTATTCACTTTCTATTAGCTGGTCTTCTTGTTTTGACTCCATCATTACCATTCCTTACCACCTTCTTTTTTTTTTAAGCTTCATGTTATGTTGTCATTATCCACAAGACTGTAAGCTCATTGAGAGCAATACTGTCTTTCTTTTCCTTATTTGTGTCCTCAACACAGTGTAATTTTATATAATGTACATGGTAGGAACTTAATAAATGTGCATTTATTTATAGATATCATATAGCTTACTACGTGACAAGCAGCATACTTAGAAAAAGGTACAAAGTGCATGGCAATAATGGAGACGTCCATTTTGCAGCTTGGTGAGTAATGAAGTGATGGATAACGTGGAAAGTCTCCTAAAATAGGTGTTCTGAAAAGATCTACCTAGTCAAAGGGAAATATCTCAGAGACAGAAGGAGAATTTTGAGGTATGAATTTCAGAGATTATGTGATCTTTCAGGATAAAGAAGCTTCTCTTGCAAAATGGAGAATTTATTATTTATCTGGAGTCAACCATTTCTTCCTATAGAATATAGGAACTCTGATGGCAGGGTTATTTGCTTTTCATTCTTATTTTAGCAGCACTTAGCTGCTTTCCAAATAGTGACCATTAAATAAATTCTTATTGATTGATCTTTTAAAAGTGATCTGGCAATATTTTTTTGCTCAGAACTGATGAAAATAAGAGCTGTGAAACCTTCATGTGATTGACCACTTTGAATATAAAGAATATGATAGAATGCTGCCCCTTTAGTAATTGTGAAGACTTCCTTTAGAATTGCATGATTGATGGATAAAGTGATTAAATTAAATAACAATCTATCAATAGTCCAATAGCAATACACTAGTTCTACTTACATAATATTCCTTCTTCCTGATATTTGTGCTTCTCAATGTATTTGGATAAATTCTTCTACCAACTTGAAGCTGTGCCATAAAATCAGAGTGACTGTGTGTCAAGTATGATCATTATAAAAATAATGATTTTGCTTCTCAATTCTATAACTGAAGTGCATTTTCTTATCTCCAGTTGCCAAGTCTTTGACTTATAGTAAATTTTCCTTGGAAATATTTAATAATACTTATGAGAGTCTAAACTTTGATATTTGAATGCACTTCAGTTATAGAATTGAGAAGCAAAATCATTATTTTTATA